>OX376696.1:71384477-71525512 GCA_947389925.1 Coelopa pilipes
GAGCTTCAAAACAAATTCAATCAATTTTAATATGTTAATGGACTTACAGTGCAGTAATTTTTATAGCTTTTTAATTGAACCAATTCGAGCTGGGTTTTATTGCTGGGTATTTATTGCACAATTCATTTTATTTTAAAATGTAGTTACTTCATTTTTGTTTTCGAATTAAACTTTATATCGAATCGTCATCGGCATAGTAATTGTAAAATTAAATAATTTTATTTCTGCTCTCAACTTAACATTTATATCGAATCATCATCAACTTGATTGAATTTTGTACACTTCATTAAATTGCGTTTGCAGTTTTCATTGATTTGCATTTTGTACATTTTATTGATTTGCACTTTGTAACTTTTACTAATTTTTGCACTCTGCCTCCTTTGCCTTCCAGGTCTGGTTCCAGAACCGGCGCGCCAAGTGGCGCAAGCAGGAGAAGGTCGGGCCGCAGTCGCACCCGTACAACCCGTACCTGCCGAGCGGGCCGGGCTCCATCCAGACGGTGGTCGGCTCGGCGCTGCCGCCGAACCCGTTCACGCACCTGGGCTTCAACCTGCGCAAGCCCTTCGACTCGCCGGCCAACCTGGCGGCCTTCCGCTACCCCCACCTGACGGGCGCCCCCATGATTCCCTCCGGCTACTTCAACCAGTTCCAGAGGTGAGCACAGGACCCTGCAAATCATAATTTTTTCTCTAAATCTCTCCTTTTTCCGCTCTTCTCCGACGTGCTCCAGGGCCCCGCCGCACATGCTGCCGCCGGGCATGGCCTCGATGTACTCGCCGTCGACGTCCTTCCAGTCGCTGCTGGCCAACATGACGGCGGTGCCGCGCCACGCCCCGCCGCCGCCGCCCCCCGTCTCGATGGCCGCCAAGCCCTCGGCCTCGCTCCTGATCGGCTCGCCCGACCTCCACTCGCCGCCGCTGCCCCTGCCGCCGACCTCGTCCTCGTCGCTCCATCACCACCACCTGGTCGCCTCGCCGCCGACCTCGCCCACCTCGTCGGTGGCGTCGCAGCCGCCGGCCCACCAGCACTCGCCGCTGCCGCTGCCGCCACCCCCGGCGCTGTCGTCGTCGTCCTCGGCATCGCTCGCCGCGGGCCACGTCGCGATCCCGTTGGCCCACCAGGTCCTGGCGCCGCCGCCCCACAACGTGCCCAGCGCGGCCGGGCCGCCGCCGCCACCTCCGACGTCGCACCAGCACCAGCACCAACAACAGCAACAACACCAGCAACCGCAGCCGTTGCGGGTGGCGACGCCGCCCGAGGACCGTCGGTCGTCCTCGATCGCGGCGCTGCGGCTGAAGGCGCGCGAGCACGAGCTGAAGCTGGAGCTGCTGCGGCAGAACGGGCACGGCGACGTGTTGAGCTAGTGCCGGCGTGGCCAGATGGTGTGAGCGGCAGCCGCAGGCGGGAGGCGTGGCCAGGGGAGGGGGGAAGATGATAAGTGAAAGAGAAAATGCAGTGGAAAGTTTGACAAAAATGTCAATGGACCAGAAAAACACGAGGAAAAGACAGCAGCAAAGGAGGAAGAAGACGAAGGAGACGAAGAAGAGGAAGAGGACCAATCGTGAGGTCTTGTAAATAAGGAGGGGGAGGGGAGGACGCGGGGGAAGCGGAGGCGACGGAGGTTCCAGTGAAAAATTAACCAATTAGTCTTAAGTCATTGCAACACGTATACGAATCCGGAAGTATTTCCATTCCACAAGCGACTTGGAGTTTCGGCGATATCAACAACAACAACAACAACAACAATTAATGAACCAACAAATATTTTATTAATAGATTTAATAAGCAATTATAGCGTAGTTAATGAAAATTATCGATTCGCTCAGTGTAAAACTAGTTCTAGTGGAGACGATCGCAAATAAAGTTTGTGATATTCACAAAAACAAATCGGCAGCAGAAGATTTCGCTCATTTCCGGTTGATCGGGGGCGGGGGAGAGGGGGCTTGTTAGGGGGATGGAATGTGGGGGGCGTGGCGTGGAATGGACATGGCTTTGGCTTTGGGTCGGATTTTAATGAAGCTGTGGCAATTAATCAAGTGACTTGTCGTTGGCCGACTTAGCGCTTGCCCAGTTGGCAAAAAACAAGAGCAACACAGCGGTCCAGAGCAACAACAACGATCAACAACAACATGGGTCGGCAGCAGCATCGGCCATACAGCAACAGCGACGCCGACGCAGACGCCGACGACGTTTGAGACTTTGTTGATGGACAGAGAGGGCAACAACACGAGCAGCCACAACAACAAGTGGGGCAACGAGAGCAGCAACAGAAGCAACAACGACAACAACAACAACAGCAAGAAGCAATTAATAAAAATGTATATTCAATTAAATTTATATGACAGCGAGCTGTCAGAAGGTTTCAAATTAAAAATGACTTACTTGTTGTTTTTGCTTTTGTATTTCTTGCAACAAAGTTCTCTTCTCTTGTCGCGTTGTTTTTGTTGTTTTTGTTGTTCGTCTTGTTAATTTGCTTAGTATCGATGCTGGGTGTTGCTGTTGCTTTTGGTTATTTACCCCAAAGTCAAATTCATTAACAAACTCCACTCGGAGGCAACTTTCCGACCACACGAGAATCGCCATTTATGAATTAGTTAAACGAAGCCCATCAGCTGCAGCAGCGGCAACAACAACAACAACGACAACGATCAGCAACAACTTCCCATCTCCTCAACATCTCAACGTCTCGGCATCCATTCAGGCGCTCCGTCATTCATTCACTCACTCACTCAGTCGTCCATTCATCCGGGCCCGGGCTCTCGCCACATATGCTGAGCAGGTCGCGGCCGCGCACGTTGTTAAAATTCAAAATTACACGCCGCATGCCCGGGAGGCGTCTGCGGAGCCGGGCCGCTGCCTCGGTGTCGGCCTCGCCGTGGTGCGGCTCGGCGTGGCACGGTGTGGTGTCATTAGGCGTGGCCCGGCGCGGACGTCGCGGGGTGGAGCTGTGAGATTGCGTAATCATCGCCGGACGACGACGAGGAGGACGGCGAGGATGATGAGGATGACGACGATGCCGACGATGCCGAGGGATCGAGGGATCCCCCCACCATGATGATCCTGATCGCCGTCGCCGTCACCAACTCCATGATCTGAGGTTCCACGACGTCATCACCATGGCCAAAAGAAATTCTCCTTCGACTTCGCCGACCACCATCCTCATTCTCATCACGATCATCATCATCATCAGGAGCATCTCTGATTGTCAAGCCGAATTATCCTCGTCATTCTCTCGCCTTCGCTCACGTTGATCATCAGACTGGGGAAATTGTCGGTATCATCAACACATCAAAGGTGTCGATCGTAATCATTGTGATCTTTCGCGATCGTCGTCGTCATCTTCAGTGACACCAACTCGTCTCTCCTCATCATCTGGCCGTCCTCATCACCACGTTCGACCTCATCATCTCGTCCTATCTCGTCATCCCTTCCATCGTCATGATCTTGACGTCCTCATCATCTCTTCTGACTTCATCATCTTGACGTCCTCATCATCTCTTCTGATTTCATCATCTCGTCGATCTTCATCATCTCGACCTCCTCATCATCCAGTCCATTCTCATCATCCCGTCCGTCCTCATCATCTCGTCGGTCCTCATCATCGCGAACAAGATCTCGCCACGCCATCCCACCATCATCAACGTGGACGACGAGCGCCCAGAGCCTCGGCCGCAAGAACAACATCAACGATCTTCACAACAACGAAGGCAGCAAAAACAAAGACAACACCACCAACAACCAGCTATCTGGAAAAAAGTGGAGAAGCTATCGAGGCATGCGATCTCATTGAGAAATTCGGACGGAAGGCCGTTGTTGCTGCTGCTGCTGCTGCTGCCGGTGGTAATCGAATTTCGCTCGCGGGCCTCCAAATGATTTGTATTTTAATTTCCGATGCGTGCGGCGAGCAGGAGTCGGCGAGTGAAGGAGGGGAAGCCGGGGTGGTGACTGCTGACTGGTGAGTAATTGCCAAATAGCGGAAAATGCGATAAAGTATATAATTTCATAATTTCTTACGGCGTAATTCATTTATTTTATTAATTTTTAAATATGCCCGCTGGCTCTTTTCGGAGGTCCCTCCTTTTGGCATGGAAATAATTCACGTGCAATTAAGGACGACAATTATTTTGTGGCATTATTGGCAATGTATTCAAAATACAAAAGAACCAAAAGGTTTTCTTGGACTCTATGTTATTTAGGTGACCATAAGGATGAACATTATTCAGTGCTACTGTTTGTTATATATTATTTTTCATAAAGATATCTAAAGAAACAAAAGCCATGATTGAATATTATTCACATTTTATAACATAATTTTCATTTTGAATGGAACATTTGTTGCTGTTAAACTTTAGAAAACATGTTAAATACACAAAAATTGAAACCAATCAAGTGTTTTAGGGTCATCATGTTCACGATGCCCTCACCTCGTCCTACTCGGCTGTTCACCAACCTCGGCCCGCAACACCGGCGTCTCTCAATTTACAATTTACTTGTCCCTGAAACGACGCCTGTCGCCTGTCGCCGACTCATTACACGCCGGCCACCGCCCAACGAGGTGGGCGGGCGGCAGCCACGCAACAAATTATTCAATAATCATATTTCATGGCGGGTGATGGGACGACCGACTTAAATGCCTTTAACAATATTTAAGTTCATTAAATATTTAAATACCAAGTCATGCAGAGGCTGCTGCAGCAGTCGCGCATGCGTGGTGGACGCCTCCAAGACGTCAGCCGACTCGGTGAAATCGACAGCACACAAAGACGCCGGACCCGGCTCCAACCGTGGCCAGCGATCGCGCCATGCATAGACCGGCGGCAGGAGGAACAGCTGAAGGCGCAGCCAGTCGGGAGTGGGGGACGCGGACAGAGGCAGGGACCGAGGCAGGGACCGAGACAGAGGCGGAGGCAGAGCCTCGGGAGCAGAGACCGAGGACGCGCAAGTGCCACATGGCGCTGCATGGTGTCTTTGTTAATTTAATACGCAGCAGGGAAGCCGCGTCCTGTTCCTCCGCTCTGCCCCTCGCCTCGCGTGCGTTCGGAACGCCAACAAAGCCGACAACTAGGCAGACAGACGACTGAGACGCCTCCGGAGACGAGGGCGAAAAGAGGCGGGTCGGGCGCAAAGTGCTTCTAATTTATTTTGAAATTGGTTTAAATGCATCGACTGCAACGTTTTTCCCTCGCCAGCATTCGTACATTTTATGCGGCTGCGGCTGCGTCTGCGCCGTGATTAGTGTGGGAAACTCGCGACCACGTTGCAGGGCACGACAGGACAGCAGGGCGGGCCAAATTAGCATCGTTTTCCAATAAAATCTTTTCGAATTATTTCTAAATTGTATGAATTATTAGAATTTGTTCGCCATAATTTTTCGTAATTAAATTTTTTCGAATGACTACATCGTTTTCCGTCGTTTCGCTTCTTTTGAAAATTGTATGAATTATTTAGAAATTGTTAGAATTAATAAAATTTATTTTAATTCATAATGGAGATAACTCTACTTTTACAAAATATTTTTTTGTTCCTTTTAATTTGAAATGTTTTTCATCTCCCTTGCCGAGTTTGTTGCCCAAGTCTTTTGTTTCCAACTTCCGGAACTCGACATCAAGCAAATGTCTGAGCCGAAATTTTTACCCAACCGCTTCTCATTTGCGAAGCAAGTTACGACCGTGGCCGCCTCCCGCCCACTCCCATTATTGACCACTTGATTTCCCTCTCCCTCGCACTCTCTCCCGGCCCTTTTGGTAATGAATTAAAAGACATCTTTTACGATTCGCTGCGCCTGAGTAAATCATAATTATGAAAATTTCACTCACACCGACAGATCCGCCGCCAGCCTCCGCACCGCCAGGCGTCCAATTAAACGCCCAACAACAACAACAACAATACCAAAAAAATCGAGAAGAAAAACAAAAACCAAAAGCGATTCGATTCGATTCCAATTCGAGCTCGCATCATCATCATTTGTATGGGATCTCCTTTATTTCCAGTTAATTTCATGTAATTCCTCCCAAAGAAATCCCATTTGGGCTAATCAAGCGAAATTAATTTCATAAATTAGCTAATTATACCGTGTGTTGGAACGCCTCTGCGCACCGCCCGACGGTTTAACATGAAACTCAACACAACAACAACAGCATGAAGAGCAGCCCGAAACCCATGCATACAAAATTCTACTGACAACAAATTTATTTTCAAATTATGTAAACGAAACGAAACAACATCTACAACAACAACAACAACAACAACGGGGAAAGAAAACTTAAAGAAGCAAAAGTAGAAAATGCCTCGAAAATCATAAATTTACTAATAATTTAGACGATCAGCAGAGACAACCACAGCGCCAACAACAACAAGACCATCACGAACAACTTAACACAAGTTGGCATTTCTTATTAGGGCAACGATGGAAGAGGCAGCAGCTGCTGGTGGCAGCAGCAGCGGCAGCGGCAGCGGCAGCAACGGCCACGAAGTCACCTCCAATTAATCAGCAACAGCGAAATAAATCAAAAGTCAAAGCAGACACAGCATGGCGAATTGAGGGTAAAACCAACAACAACGACAACAACAATAACCACAGAGAAGTCATGTAGAGGTCGACAACAACCACAGTGATACAACAACCATCGGCAGCAACGACAACAACAAGAAGAACAATACGAAGATGAAGAACACAATGTGAACAAAATTATGTTCCGAGCACAGAAAATGAGAAAATATTAAATTAAGAACAAATTAAATATGCAAATAATGTGTGGAGTGTGGCTGCTTCCTCCTCTTCCCCTGGGCCCTCTGTCCCTCTCCTTGTTTTATACCAAAAACCAAAAATATTAATTAATAAGTCACTGGATTCTGTCGACTTGGCGGGGCTGGGGAGTGAGAGGAGGAGGTCGGGTTGGAAGGAAGGCGTTGCTCTGAAAATTTATCTAAATGAGAGGGTAAGATTTTAATTATAGGAAGACATACATATAATTGGGAGCTTTTACAAAATTACACATCATTTATGCTTATGATATACAGCCTGGATTGGAAATAAATATTCATTTTTTAATTGAAGACACTCGAAGAATATTGAATTTATAATTAAAATTCATCTCAGGAGAAATTGACTTTGAGATTAACAGATTGACCTGAGTTAAATAATTGATGGAAGTTGAATAAATGATGGTAGTTAAATAAATGATATTAGCAATAATTGTTGTTTTTTTTTAATAAAGAAGCAAATAATTATTGTATTTCACTGGAAAGAAATAAGGACTTTTTGGGTTTTGCGCTTTAATATAATGATATGTTGTCTAATAAAATATTTTTTACTGACATTTAATTCAATGATATTTAGTATTATGATATTTAATTTAATCTATTCATATTTGATTTAATGATTTTTAATGACTAAAAGATTTATATTGGAAATACAAGAGCCGAATAAAAAGGAAAGCATCAGTTTAGTAAAATCGTTTGAATTGAGAGGGAAAGAGTTCACAATTAAGATCAAGTCATCGCTCTGTCTGGTCATCAATAAATTGTCACTGGGACTCTTTCGCGGCAGTTCGTTAGCTCTTCGTTGGCACATCGTAAACGCATCGATCGTGGTCGACCGATCGAGCCCCAGGCCCAGGCCCAGGCCCTCTCGATTAACACCTCAAGCCTCGTGGCACAGGAAACACATGCGGACCCCGACATTTATCACTATGAGCCATCGAGACAGTCGAATGGGAAAACGAAACCGTCGACACATTTTCGAAATAGAAACAAAAGCCCCGCGATGGACACACAGTCCAGCAGATAACAACAACTAATCGCAGAGATAAAGAAATGTATATAAATCGGTTTAGGCGATCGAACAATGTTAATGAAAACTTTAACATAAAAGCCTGCGACAAAGTTCATTAATTAATTAATTAAATGATGACAAACGACGTTCGGCATTAGACGACGTCGGACCACGAATTTAAATGAAACCGAACCGAGCAGTGACGACGACGACGTGAGTTGGTGGCGTCATCGAAGACGGCGACCCAGGGAGGGATCGCGAAGGCGACGACAAGACGAGGGAAACAAACTGGCGACAAGAACGGCCGGAGGAGCAGAGACGATCAGACCAACGGGGCAACCAAATTGTGATTCAAATATAATGAGATATAAAACGAGTGATGATTAGTTGGGAGCACACACCAGGACATCAGTCCAGCAATGGAGAGGACGACGTGGAAGGGAGAAACCCTTTCGATACAGGAAGCAAAAGATGTGATTTTCGACCATCAGAGTTTTATTAAAAAAGGCAAAAATAAATTAATTTAATTATGTGGAAAACAAGGATTAAAATACGGAACAAGTTGCCTTTTGCATCTCGTGTTAATCCAATTTTCCCCCCGTTCATGAGATGGAAAATCTCCCATGACCGATTAATTAAACAACGAACAAAAAACACAAAACAAAACAAAACAAATTCGCCAACGAAAGACTCCAGACACAAACTCGGTTGCATGTGTTCTGCTCGTTGGCGCCAACGCCGGCTGCTGCTGGCGTCTTAAGTTTGACGGCGGCCCGTAAATTGGTCGCTCACGAGACGACTGGGGCCCTGCTCGGTTTTAAAAAATACTTTGTATACGAGATTTGATTTGATTTTCTTTCCTGCATTTCAAACACAGTTAAAAATTCAACTCAATTTTAATAAGCAAAAGCAACAACAGCAATAACTTAAACATCCAAAGGCGAGTCATCGAAAAGAACAAAACAACACAACAACCACAAAAACAACTGTAACTACTACATCATCAATAGGAACATCAATAATAATCAGAGCCAATGGCAACTGGAGGCTCGTCCAGGCGGCAATTAAAGCACAGCTGGAGGAAGGGCGACGGCGACGGCGACTTTTGACCACCCCGAGTCCCTCCCGGACCCCGCCGCAGTGGGGAGCGAGAAATCAATAAATTCCCCGGAAAGAGGGTGAGCGAGAGAGAGAGAACGTGCGAGTGGGGAAGAAAAGGCCAGGCGCGTAATTGTTATAACAAACAACAAATTTATGCGCTCTGCAGGCTGGCAACAGAGCTACAGTTGCAACAACAACAACAGTGAGGCAATGCCATTAAAATGGTTTAAATTGTATTTTATTATTTTTGGGCAACTTTTTCTCTCCCTCTCTCGCTCTCTCCCCAATCTCTTCTTTGTTCTTTTCTGTTCTTCTCAGCTGTGGCTGGTGTTCAGGAGGAGCCCTGGGAGCAGCCGAGCTCGCGTAGCGCCAGGGGCTCCCAAATCCAATTTAAAATCTCGTTGTTGTTGTGCTTCATTATTGCTATTCCCATTGTTGTTGTGCCGTTGTGTGCTTTCTTTTATTTATGCAGGGCTCGCGTTCATTACGAAATGAAATGCAAAGAAAGAAACCGAGCCGGGCGCCCTCAGAAGACGACACGAAGCGATGGATGGATGGAGAGTGGGGGAGGGGAAGATGAGGTGGAGGAGGAGGGGAAGGAGGAACATGAAGGATGCCCTCGTGGCGGCGTCTCCTGCCGTGTTATTGCCGTAAATCACACATTTAAATATTTATGCATTTTTACTCGTCTCACAATTAGTTACGATCGCCTCGGTTGCCTACCACACAACAACAACAACAACAACAAGAGACAGCTCTGCGAGCAATGCGGAATTGAACAAAAGAACCTACAAGAATTAATTCCCTTTTTATGATATTTTAATTTATTTCGGCGTAAATCAGCGTCAAATGAGGCCAGCGACCAACGGCCAGAAGCAGTGAAAATAAAAAAAAAAAAAAAATACCATGCTTTATTCCCCTGATTTCTCCAATTGCAGTGGCGCTGAAAATTTTTCGAATTCAATATTTACTTTTTTAAAGCCCATTGTGGAGGAAACAAGAAAGGACAAAGAACAGAAGATTCAGGCAACGAACTTGAGGCAATTTTTGCGTCAGGACGTGTTGAAGTCCGCCTGCCTTTACGGTACAAAGCAAATAAATTGGATTAACTGCAACGCTTTGCCTGTTCGCTCATTTTATTGATATTTCCCTCTTGCCCTCTCAACCCTTGGCCGCACATAAATCTCTTTTTTAATATTCCCCATACATTTTTTGGCAAATTAATTTTCACAGTTTGTGGTCCCCGGCCGGAGTTCATAAAAACGACCCGAGGATATAAACGATAAAAACGGAAATGTTTGTTTTTGCAACATTCTGTCTACAATGTGAATTGGGGGAAGGAAACCGAAGAGTTGAAGCAAACAGAATAGTCCTGAAATATACAGCTACAATGTAGTCAATTAGCAAGTTAATAGCTCGAACATCTTAGGAGGAAGTTTCGTTATTCAATTTTGCATATTTTTTTTTTATCATTTTTGCATGTTTCTATTTCAGTTGTAAATAAAAATTGAAAGGAAATTTGCATAAATTCCATAAATGACAGCTTAAATTTCCCCCCTATTAAGCCTTTCATGTAAATTACAATATTTTCTTCAGTAGCATTTAATCGTTAATGTTTCTACTAGCGTTTTTACAACATACTTCAAAAACTGAAAATGGCAAAATAATTAATTTTTCCCACTAAGAAAAAACAAAAACCACGAGTGCCGCAAAACCCAACCACGTTGGCATCTCGTTAGTACGGGGGAAATTTCATTTAATTCGACACTTGGATCGGCTTTTTAATCGTTAAATTTATTGCCTTGAACAATAAACTTACAAAAACTCGCATAATTTCTTAATAGCTTTCTTGACACATTTATAATTATTGTTGCCATGGTAATCTATACCATTGTTGTTTTTGCCATAAGGGGCTTTTTTTGTGCAACTGCGACGGGACTTCGACGCCTTTTGAACTCGCATCGGCGGCGCGTTTTCTCGTTTTGCGTTTCACGGACGGCGCTTTTTTCATGCTCTCAATTAAATGTTATTTATGGGCGCTCTTGACCACAGGGCGAGCGCAGAGGGGTGAGCGGAGAGAGCGAGATCGATCGATGCATCCGCTGATCGGTTGCGCTTTTATATTTATAATAAAAATCCGAGACAAATTAATGCCGTTAAAAATAAGCAGAGACGGCGGCGACGGCGACGACGACATTTTTTCAAGAGCTAATTTTATATGAATTTAATCGCTTCGCCGGCGATTAAAATTAATGTGGACGAGGCCGAGGGGGTTCGGGGAGCGCGAACGCCGATCTGATATGCGAAGAAACCCGAGATGAAATCGCCTCTGATCGCGCGCAGTAATTGATCGCCGCTCTTAGCCACCTCTTAATGGCCTGATTGCGATCGGGCCTCGTTCTCACTCTCACCCTCCCACTGTCCGTCCATCCGTCCATCCGTCCGTCCGTCTGTTGTCCGCAGACTTGTTGTCGGTCAGGTTGGTCGAGCTTTTGCTGCTTCGGTCTCCCCATATTTCCACATTTCTGTCTGCTTTTCTGCATATCTGTCTATTTTTTCTCCCTCCCTGCCTCCCTCCGTCGGCCCGTCCGACCGTCCGTCTGTCAGTTCGTGTCAAAATTTATGGCCAAAAGTTCCGAAGCTAAACGAATTTATTTCCAACTGGTTTGCACCAACAACACCATGAGGCAACATATAGATAACAAGATCACAACAGCACATTCTAATCAACAATAACAATGTCTACCATCGTCCACCATGACCACCGACATTTCGATGTTGTGTTCTTTTTTTGTAAATTTTAATTTTCAAATTTACTAATTATAATTCAATCAATTCCATCAATGATTTATGTAAACAAAGTCGGAGAAAAATTGTGTGCAGTGGAAACCGGTTACTCGGTATTCATTGCGTGAACTCCTAAAGTATTTTGAAACCGAAACCAAATTTTTAATTATGCAAATTTCTTCACACCTCTCCACCAAGGTCCCCTTTGTATATTTTTGATGAAAACTAAAGAAATTTTGAGATATATTGTAGTTTCACAATTTTAGAAGAAGCAAGAAAACGCAAAAATTATTACTACATTAAAAGACGATATTCTTTGGATATATGTTTCGTATATTTCTATGACATGATTTCGGTATTTTTATATAATTTAGGAGTGAATAACATTAAAAATGTGCATGCGTACAATAATGGCTACAACTCGCTATACTACCCTATCATGATCCTTTCATTCAGTTTCATCTTATTTTTTCGTTTCACTCTAAGCAAAGTACAAAATTCCACCGGTCGAAATGACTAAAAATCACGTTTACTTTTTTTTGTTTAAACGACGAAATTTCTTGTCGTTTCAACCCACTTGTTGCGCGTTGCCAACCCATATGAGGAGGATGTGGAGGTATAGGGGAAAATGAAAATGAAATATTTATTATGAACAACTTCATGAATCAAATATAAAAAAATAAAAAGAAATTCTTGTAGAATGGGATTTTTTGGTATTTCGCTAAATGCATTCGATGAATACTGCGGTTAAACAATTCATAAAAAAAAGGCTCTATATAATAATACAGCAGTAGAGAATAATACAGATTTAAATAAATTAGGAACTTTTATATAAATAATTGGAAAATTTGAGCACAATACGAGCACCATTTCGAAAGTGAGTTTAGCTTGAGGTGGCAACACTTGGAGGGACTGCAGAACAGTGTTTTCATTTAAAACTATCATTCCTTAGACTCCCGAACACACCCTACACATGTGTGTAGGATCACGCCTTGAGGCAATGTGTGTAAGGACTGACGCACATACAAACGAATATTTCTACTCTAAGCCAATATCTAGTGTTCTACTTTAATTCTACATCATATAATAATATTTCGTAGTATTTAGTTCTATATATAAATTGCAACGTGTTTACAAAATGCGATACCTATGATGTTTCACTTAAAACTGAGAGAACAACAAAAGAAGGTGGGTTGCAGGACCGAAACAATAAATAAATTACAATAAATTCGTTGCTTAACACAAAAAACGAAAAGGTTCATGAAATTCGTGTGAAAGTTTGATTGCTGGATTCATAGATGCATAAATTCATATTTGGTTTATGTATGTACATACAAGAAAAAAAAAAAAAACTATAATAATAATAATTATAATAATAAACTATGATAATTATAATAATATTTAACAAATATTTATACTTCATCGGATAAACTAGAATGACTAAACTACATAAAAATCTTTGTTTTGTTCACTTAAGCTTAGGTTTTCAGTTGTTCAGTTTGAGAACAAACTTTCCGAAACTTGCCGTTGCAAGGAACCAAAATCACCACCATTTGGCAACGACTACGACTTCATACGTTCATTACGAGATATAAAATTTTCAAATTATATATTTGTTCCTGGGCCTTAGACAATCGGCGATGGCGATAGCGCGGCTCGCGTTGCCCTCGTCGGCGACTTCGTGTTGCTCTGCTGGAAGCCAGCGTGCAGGCGAAACAGCTCGCCCACAGTGATGGCGACCTGAACTGCTCCCTTGCCCTCCAGGACGTCGGCGGCGCAACAGATGAGGTTCTGTAACACAGGAAGGGAATAGAGTGGTGAATAGAGAATCGCTTTGAAATTGTGTCCTTTCATTTTTGCCTTCATGCCAATGCAAATAAAACAACGTTGCAACAAAGCTCTTAAGTCTGGGTTTGTATAAAAATTAATATATTTATTGGTACTTCGACTTCAAGACAATATTCAGTTTTCAATATTCGCATCGATCTTCAGTTTACTTTTGTTTTATGTTTCCAGTTAAATGCAAGTTTATAATGTTTAGTAAAATATATCGATTGTGATGCAAAGTTGTTCATGAATTCTTTTTGGCGCATAGATAAATACTTTTCTTTGGATATATGTGTCATAAATGCAGTTCATTTTTGTTTTGATGCATGTTTCTTGTTGCTTCTACTCAGATTGTATATATATTTAAATATTTAGTATATAATTTTGATTTATTTTAAGGATTTCATTTGGTATTCAATTATTGTTATTCAATTGTTTGTTGCATTAGTTAAATTATAGCATAGTTTAAATAAATAGGAAATATTAAAGTATAAGTAGGAATGTGTTAATTATAGTTGACTAATGATCAAGAATGTTTAATGAATAAATAAATACAGATATAGATTATAGAAAAATAAATAAACTTAATCATACATTTAGTTAAGCTGCATTTCATTTGTTATTCTCTAATCTATAGCATCATATCGATCGTGTGAAAAGTAATTGGCGAGGAAATACTATGAAATCGGCAAGACTAGTTTCAAGAAGAACTGAGAAATCACTGAAGGACACTCAAAATTTCATATATTGATATTTCCATCTCTCCCTTCCAATCTCTATATCTCTCACTCTTTTATCCCTTCTTAATAATCTCTCCTGTTGTAACTCTAGTTAAATGTTAAAACTTTTCAGGCCAGAAAAGTGGTTACAGCATACAATCTAAGGCACTATTTACGTTCAGAATATGGTGAAGTTTCAGGAGAAACTTGAAATTATGTAGAATGGTCGTCAAAATGGAAAAAAATTAATATTCAAACAGTTGAGAATGGAATATAGATCGATATGACTTCAGTATTCAAATACAATTGTTGTTCCCTACTTTTTTAACTACACTCTTCCCCTGCACTCAGTAACTGAATTGTGAATTGGAATTCCCCCCTACAAAATCAACTTTCTATATACTCATAACCTTATCGTCTCTGGAAACCAACCTTTAAATAGAGGCCCTTGTAGATCACTACAAGCGACAAGTGTTTACACTGTTTACACTGGGCTGCCGTTTCAAAGATAGGAGTGACTAAATCAATCAGTTTAATAAGCAATTAAGTATGCTAAAAGTATGATAATTAATTAGCTTCCTTTAATCTGACTCAGTGTCTGTGTGAGAGTGTATAATGCCATGTATTTGTATAATTTGTTTTAATTATTTCAACTGAAAGCGAGGAGCATTTTGTATTAGAGGTTCAATTGAGTTAATCGTTAATATTTAAAGCGCTCGTGTTTATGATTAAATTAGTTGTTAAGTCGTTGTTATAAATCAGAGAATAATAATTTGTTAGTTTCAGTTGAGACTCATATTTTAAATTTTGAGATTAATTTTAGGTTTAATTCAATTGATCGTGTACGACTTTTGAGATGTTGGTGTAATTATTCGATCAATATCCGAACTTGTGTAGATTTGAGGAACAATATGTTTGAGCGTTAAGGAAAATATTCCGTAAATGGGAATTACAACAGGAAGTCCTGCATATTATGTACTGGAAGATGTGTTAGTTGCTTACATTAGTTCAAATATTTCTGACATTTTCCTCTATTGACCATTTTTATAAATAGCCAAGGTATATGTGAAGAATACGCAAAACAGAGCTTGACTTCTTTCAATCGATGGGAGTTCATGTGTTTATCTAGAAAACGAACAATTACACCTAATGCTCAAAATTCAGCACAATCAAATAGTGATGGTTTTCAAATAAATAATTCTCTTTTTAGAGTTCCTCGAGAACTTGATAGAATGTTAAAAATTGTTCAATTAGGTTAATTAGTCTTTGGATTTGGATTTCACCAAGGTTTCGTATGTTTTTCCTAAGTCTAAAATGATTAATTCAATAGTTTCGTATTTAAGTACAAAAAGCAGCCTCTACTCAAAAATGGTAAAACAAAAACATCTGAATCCAATGTTAAAAAGCTTATAAATAAAAACCTTATAAAATATACACTTAAATGAATGTGAACGGTAAATTCAAATAAATACAAATTGTTTTGTAACATATGTAGTGATGTAAGTGTAAAAAATATAAAATCAATGGCAAAGTTTTGGGCTTTAGCCTGGCAACGGAAAGAAGACCAACAGCAAAAATGTCACAATGAAAACACACGACAAAATGATGGTCAGAACGTGAGAATCATGTTTGAGCAGCGAAGAGCCAGCTTCCTTTTCTGCAGTCACACAATCCTTTTGCAGTTGCAACTTTCCATCGGCGACAATGTCCGCCACGCGATAAATGCTGAAGATGCCATTCTTCGGCTTCGGCTTGGACTCCCCTGCAACGCCAGATCCAGCAGTGGGCGACATCACCGAGTGCTCGAAGAACTCAATGCGCTTGGAGACCATTTTCTTGACATCTCCATTGCCGGTGCTCTGAGTAGTGTTGGTCGTGGCTGACGACACGTGCAGCGTTGGCAACTCGAGTAACTTGTACTTGTTGTTGACGACCTCAGTCGACTTTGGCTTCTCGTTGATCAGATGGTAGACGCCTTCTGGACTCCCTGTAGCTCCTGTGTTGCTGCCGCCCCCATGGACATCGGTCTCCGTCTCGACAATGGTTTGCAGGGTGGTTGTCGTGGCCGTCGTCAGCGTAGAACAATGGTTGTTGTTGGTCCCGTGTGTCGATATCAAATTCAATTTAATTTTTTGAAATGTCTTCAATTTGGCATGACGCAAGAAGTTTCCCATTTTCCCTAAGTGCTGCTGCTGTGCGTGGCTAGCAACAGTGAAAGCATCAACAACATTATCAGCGTCGTCAGGGTGAACGTCGTTATTGTCGTGATCGTGATCGTCATGGTTGCTGTTGTCGTGACCGTTGCCGTTTATCAATGAGTTTTCAAAGTGACATTTTGTATTGAAATTTATGTTGGAATTGAATTCCATGCTGGTAACAATTTCGTGTTGCTGCTGTTTTTTGGTGCCGGTTGCAGTTAGTTGCTCTTGCTCATTGTCGTCTGATTGATGTTGCTGTTGCTGTTGCTGGTGCTGTTGCTCCTTGTCGAGCACATCATAACGACTTTGATAATGTTGTTGTTCATTCTCGAATTCTGGGTATTGATGTTGAAGATGATGCTTTTCTTGTTGCTGATATTGCTGCAGCTTGCGTTGCAGCTCTTGCTGCTGCTGCATATTTCTGATATTCTGATGATGCGGATTGCTATCCAAAGCTATCAGTGCTGAAACTGTTTTCAGCACTGCCGATGGATTTGGCAACTTTCTGCACTTGCGAACTTTCATTTCGTTCTCTTGTTCTTGTTCGTGTTCTTGTTCTTGTTCTCGCTCGCTGCTAATAGCGTTATTGTTGTTGTAGCATAGATTGTCATAGTTTTTGTCGTCGTCATCGTTGTTCTCGTCGCTGTCGTAGGGGGGCACAACATCAGCACAGGAGCAAATCAACTCCTGCAACCAACACCAATAACAGATTTTTGCTTTTAGACCAGGTTATTAAGTAATGATTTTCAAATGGTTTGTGTGAGGCGGGTGAGACGGAATAGAGAATAGAGTCGGGGGAAAGTTTGAAGAAGGTGCACGGAGGGAGGTGAAAACAATTCCATTGTCATCGCTTTAGACTATTATAGAGAATTTCGTAAGAAATACGACTGCCGAAGATCAGAGGAAAGTATTTTTGTCTTTCCTCGTGACTCAAAGAAAGCATTCTCATTCATTATCAAAGACTTTGCCAGACTGTGCAATCGTGAAAGACCTACGACGATGCCCTGCTTTGCACACTGCGCACAAGGAGGTCATCAGAACAATGCATCGCTGACATTACTCAGGCAACTGCAGCAACCCTAATTGCCCCACTACTCAACACACACCAAAGAGAATTACATGTGGTTAATTCGCAAGGGGATGCAGTTAGTCAGATTCTCTAATTAACTACGCAATGAACTACTTTTAGGCAACTTCTACACAATGGATCACTGCACTTGCTCTGCACGACGACAGCGACACTTTTTTAGTCATGGTTTGAATATTAAATCTAAAGCGATTTCAGTGGACGCGTCCTCAACTTTTGTTTGTGAAAAGATTTGGGGACTTTGGTTTAGTGACTTGACCAACTTGTCGGGATGATAAGGCGCAACATAAAATAGATAGGGATAAAACCACTCACCTCGTCGACTCCTATTTTGCGGCACGCCTCTAAGAAATTATCCACATTGCGGCGGCAACGAGCCATAGTTAATTTCGACTGCAAATGAATGAAAATGAAATAATTAAAATGGTTTTCTCTTGGAGGAAACTCAACACTCACAACTCCTGGCGATGGCACATGAATGCTGGCGACTGAACGTGGGCGCACGTAGTTCGCCAGGTGGCACAGGATGACGCCGTCGGTGAGGGCCGAGGCGATGTCCTCCGGGAGCGTCATTTTGAGGCGCGTCTCAATGATCTACAAAGCAATAAAGAATTGTGTCAATAAATTATGAACCCATAGAAGACACTCGATTTCTTACACTCCGCAGTTGCGTCATCAACTCAGTCTCCTCGCGCTGACGATCGAACTCGCGTCGCATGGTGAAACTCAGTTTCTCCGGTGGAATGTCGTGATTCCAGGTAACGCGATTCTTGGTTGTGGCGAGCTTCGTCGATGTCGCCACCGGTGACTTGATGCCGCCCGTGGTGCCGAACTTATTCGACGCAGTGGTGGCCGTGCTGTTGTTATTCATGAGAATGCCACCGTTGACCGCCTTCATGGGACTGTTCGGCTTGACGTATCCACCCAGGCTGTCGCCATTGGAAGCATGTGACCCGCTGTCATTCGAATTCAATCTCGTATGCGAAGCCATCAGCTCTGTGTTGCGTGAGGGAATCACTTTTTGGATAGGTTTCTTTGGTATGACGACACATTCATCGCCGGCGATGGCGCCGCCACCGTTGATGCCATTGGTGGTGCCGTTCGTTCCATTCTTCATTATCGACTTAGGCAGCATTGGCGTGGTGGAGTGCGTGTTGTTCACTGGAGAGCCACCGTTGTTGGTGGTGCCGTTGACGAACCGCATTTCGTTGCTCTCCTCTGAATTAGAGTTCAACGCATTCGAGGCTTCGCTCATGTCATACAGGGTTTTTTGGCCTTTTATTTTGTAAACGCTGGAGATCTCCTGATTGCGTTGTTGTTTCAGTGCTTCTTTGTATTCTCTACAATGGAACGTCATTAGATACCATTCTCAAAGATCATACTGAAAATGCTCACCTATAGGTTTGAATATTTCCCAAGTTCTTGTTGATTTTGTCATCAGCCTTGTTGTTGTGATGGTTCGTTTGGTGATGGTCAATCATGGCATCTTCCATGTCCGGCGACGAACCATTGCTCGAGCTGGAGTGCGCATAGTTGATGTGATGGTGCAGCGTTGCGGGCGGCAGCGGAGCTGGAGGTAGCTGTTGAAGCTTCTGCTTGACCGGCGACGCATCGGCCGAAAAGG
This sequence comes from Coelopa pilipes, assembly GCA_947389925.1. Classification (NCBI taxonomy): domain Eukaryota; kingdom Metazoa; phylum Arthropoda; class Insecta; order Diptera; family Coelopidae; genus Coelopa; species Coelopa pilipes. Next base: position 71,403,595 of record OX376696.1, read on the forward strand.
ATTCGGTGTGCAGTGGCTTCACCACAGCTGCAGCCGGCGAGCAGTTGCTCGAGACAATCGGTTCATCCACAATGGTGCTCGTGCTGGAGGTCAGCGAGGCATCCATGAGCGTTGAACTCAGCGAGGAGGTCGGCGTTGTGGGTGTCTTGCGAATGGGCGAATCACTTTTGGGTTTTACTGAAAGTCATTCAAACACACATGAATGGATGAATGAAGGAAATAAAAAGAGAATTTTTAGAAACTAGTTAAGAATTCGACTCACTGCTTGGCAGGTCGTGTGACCATCGCTTATCGATGCCATCGCAGGTGCTGTAGCCGGAGTCGACGTGATGCCGTGGCACCCGATTCGACTCCAGGACGTTGCCGTTTGAGTTGTGGCGAGGCGCCCGACGCAGCGTCGTGTAGCCATCGTAGTTGCCACCGGCTCGCGATCCCTTCTCGTCTTTGGTTGCCTGCGTTTCCAGAAACTTGAAGACGTGCACCAGGCCGCGCACACAGAGCTGCAGGGCATTCGTAGTAAAACGAAAAACAATTGATTAGCATCGGTGGAAGGGAACAAAGTGAAAATAATTCTTACACTAGCTGGCGGCGAAGTCAGCGGATTGTTTTCCAAATTGAACTCGACCAATGTGGACATTTGGCGAATTTCCAGAGGTAGACTAGCAATGCGATTGTTACTGACATCCAGTGAAACCAGGGTGAGACAAGTTAATTCTGCAACGACGCAAGGCAGCGAAACGAGGTTAGTAAGGTATTTTCCATGGTGGTCCATCGATCCGACTGATCCGACTGATCCACCACGTCGATCGAAACTCACCTCTTGGCAAATACATCAACTGATTGCTGCGCAGCGAGAACGAGCGCAGCGACCGCAGCTCGCCGATGCGAGCGGGCAGCGCCGACAGCTGATTGTATGCGGCGTCCAAGTCGGTCAGCCGATCCATGCGGCCCAGTTCGTCGGGCAGCGCCGTCAGCCGGTTGTTGGACACGAGCAGCACTTGCAGCGGCAGGAAGCAGACCTCGCGTGGCAGCGACGACAGCTGATTGCTGCGCAGATCCAAGTACGTTAGTGACGTCAGATGCTTCACCGACTCCGGGATGCTACGGATCGTGTTGTGGTACAGCAACAGCGTCTCGAGGAACGAGAACGTCGTAATCTCTTCGGGCAATTCACAGAATCTATTTCGAGATAAATCTGGCGCATCGTCAACGAACGAAATACCATCGAACGACCATGAAAGAGAGAAGCAGAGAGGAAGAAAACATGAAATTAAAATTAATTTAAAAGCGTGAAAAAACACATTTATGATGCGCATGAGGCATCCATTCTTTTCTTCTGCGCTCCCCAGATGCATGAACCGGAATCGGGATCGGTCGCATGTACCGGCAGTCGGTCGATCGGTCGATCGGTCGATCGGTCGGTCGGCCCGTTCGTCCGTCGGATGTGAGCTCATGTTCTCATAAATCAAGAAAAAATCCAACACAGTAAAAACACACATCTCCCCTTTTTGCATCCTGTGAGTGCCGAGAGTCGATTTGTTGTTGTGGTGATGCATCAGCATGCCACTGGATTCAATCGTGGGGAAAGCGAACAGAGCCAGGGCAGGGACGGAGAGGTGGGAAAGCGATCGGGGGAATGAGCGGTGGATCCATGGAACGTGCTGAGTGACGCGTGGTTTATTTTTGAATAGGTTTTTTTCACGAAGTAGTTTTTCCTTGTTTCTCGAAATTATTGTCTGCATTCGTGCTCGTTTATCGTTCGTGTTATTTTCATATTTTAATATTCAATTTCAGGTATTTTTAGACATATTTAACGAGGAACATCTCTCGGTCCGAAGTCGTCAAGCATGTCTTCGATTTAAATATTTTATTCTCTTCGCAGGAATCGAGAAAAGAATGCACAAGTTATTTTAGAATCATCTTCAAAATATTATAAACAATAGAAATTCTGAACCTGATTCTGTTGAGCGCGATATAGGAATTCATTATTCATTTATGTGTATAATCCGTCGTCGATCTTGATTTGCAGCAAGGTCAGTAGCAATAATCTGCTCAATTTACACATCATGTGAAAAATTACGAAATGTCAACAGCTGTCGACACGTCATGATTTATGGCCTCACAAATTCCCCCCTTTATCACCATTAATCAACTGAAATTGATACCGATTTCATAACTTTTCCCATCACTATCACAATCCCGTATTTAGGGGTTTTCATAAAACATTGAATTGTGTTTCTTTATTGGGAGTTCTTGTTTACGAATAAAAAAATCATTCATTCATGTTTCATTCACTCAAGTCTGTAAAATTATCGCATATGAATGTCTGGATCTTATCTGGTTATTGAATTTCCTCGTTTTTTTAACTTATCTTTCTCAATGCTGCCCTTCCCATCCATTAGCGCTGGTTCTTCATTCATAAAAACACTTCATTGGACTGCATTCATTTTAAAATGGTCCCATTCCTATTTTAATTCCTCTAGCTGGCATTAATTTTCCAATTTTCTTCATTTAGTTTGAGGCAAGTCCATCCCCAACGTCCCTCGTCGCCACACGACATGACCCGAATTCGCAAAATTACAAAACATTGGAATAATTTTTAATTTTCTAATGGATTCGCATATGAAATCTTAGCATGAGGCTCTTCCCAAAAGGGGAAGCGACAACCGACAGCCATAAAAGAGACAACAGCAACAGCAACAGCCACGGACAATTAGTTGCACATTTATGCAACAACGGCAGTAGCAAGAACAGCAGCAATAACATCACCATCGGCAACGGAAAAACGACAACGACGACAACGACGATGATGATCAAATAAACAATGGATTAATTGTGTAAATGGCGCGCAATTGGACTCCCTGGCCCTGAACAGGGCTGCAACACCCAGAGGCGTGACGTCGCATTGAGCAGATGCAATGGCAGATAGCAAAAAGGCAACAACAAAACCAGTACAGATAGCACAAGTTGCAACAACAAACTGATAAAAATGCATGCAGAAAGATTAAGCTTTATCAAACCCCACAACAACAAGGGCGACAACAACAAAGAGAACAGTGGTGAGAAGAGCAAAAAACATAAATTGCAGCAGAAAATACGAGACTCCGCATAACGACGAAGGCTGTTGCAGTTGGCGAACATCTGTTGGGGCTTCAGAATGTCGGGCTCCAGACCCCACCGCCTCTCGGCTGCCAACTGCAATGTCATCCACAAATCACCGACATCACGTCGTCATCGTCGACATCGTCAGCAGCAGCAGCAACCGCCGATGCGTTCGGAGCCAAGAGTCCGAGACCAAGTGCTTGTCGCACGAGTTGAAGGCCGTCGCCGTTGGTCAGTTGCTGAGTTGTTGGCCGGGTCTCAACTCACTCAACACTCACTAATTGGCCAAAAAAAAAGTTGTTCATATGTTGGTCAAGAAAAATGTGGCTATAAGCAACATTTTGAACACAAACATTAATACTGAAACTGTTCTCAAATTAAACATTGAAATTTTGCCCTTAAGTCTGAGTTGATTTCAGGAAAATTCAAAATTTGCTTCTACATATTTAAGATATTTCACAACAGAATTTTGAGCGTCAGTTCAAGTGAAGTTAGTTGAAAAACATCTCAAAAACTATAAAATATTCATTTAAAATGTATCAATTAATTGATGTCATTGCAGTCATTGCATTTATAAAAACAATATTTCCAGCATTCAATGCGAATTCTGACCTATCTTCGCATCCTCCTCCACCTCCTCAAAGGCACTTTTCCCCAAGGAACCCCCCGATGCATTTCTCCATCAATACAAGGAAAAATGCGAGAATGCATTCGACACTTCCAACGATTTCAAGAGCACATCAAGCACGAAGCCGACCCGCCCTCGAGAGCCAACAAATAGTAAATCCCCATAATGGATCGTTCTCCCAGTTGAACAAACTTTGAACGACGGGCCACGAAAGACGCCAGCCAGAGGCACAGGCGGAGGCCACTATCGAGGAAGGGGTCGAGGCGGTTGGGGAGCCACCGAGTGCGGATTGAAAAGGGCAGGGAAGTCGGCTCCATTATGCAAAAATAAAACAAACAAGAGGGGGGAATGAAATGGGAAAAATGCACAGAACACTGCGTGCAATTTTCCGGTGAAACCCGAACGACAACAAGAAGATGCAGGGGATTCAACCAGGAACAATAACAAAAATCGAGAACAGACCTCCACCAGCAACAACAACGAACAACAAAGGCGAACAGACCGTCAGCCCCAACAACAAGACATGACGACACCCTATGGCGACAGACGGACGGACGACTGGAGGAGTGTCATCGGAGTCGCCGACGCCGACGCCGACGCCGTCCAATCGAAGGGTGAAAACAGAAGAAGAGACGGGAGGAGAGGAGACGGAAGGAAGGGAAAGAGCGATAAATCACTTGAAAGGAAGCTCGACGGCGACACATTTAAAGTTTTATCCTTTAACCGATGTAGAGGAGAGAGGATGGAAAGGAGCTGAAGGAAGACCGAGCCAGAGGGAAGGTAAGGAACAAAGGGAAGTATGGGGAAGAATAGGAGCAAGGAAGGAAGGAAGGAAGGCAGGCAAAGAGGAGCGACAGGAGGAGACAAAGTTGCTGTGGCCATTGTCGATGTCGTTGATGTTGTTCTTGTTGTTCCACTGGCTGTTCAATTTGTAACGAGGAAATTGAATTGCATTGCGGCATCCGCAGTGGCAGCCGACAGCCGGCAGCAGCACCGCCCACGCCCACGCCCCGTCCTCCTGTGGTTCCACCTCTCGTTCTCCCGGTCTCTCTCCCGCCGACAGAGGCCTCCAAGATCCCGGCTGCGGCTTCCGTTGCGGAGGAGGAAATCATGAAAAATGTAGGACAAGCAGCGGCTGACAGCCGTCCCCCGTTCCCCCTGGCGCCCTCGTCGCCGCGGCTCGGTCGGGCTGCAATGAATGACTGGGCGTGGCCGGTGGGTCTGCAAATTAAAATTCCTCCTCCTCCTTTGGCCAGCCGGCACCGCAGCGTCGATGACTGGAACTGACACGGGGCGAGGTGGGTCGAGACGCCAACGATTGATGAGGATTTTTGCGTTCGACTGTAGAATGAACTCAAATGGACTTCAAGGACTTTCTCGATTGAGTCATCGATAGCGAAAAGACTAATCGAAGCCATAAATAATTCTCAATTACGAGGACTTCATCATTTTCTCGAGTAAAATTTCTCGAGCGAAAAAACCACAATTAAGGCGGGAGAACTAAAATTTTGATATTGATATAAATTCGAAAAATTAAATAAATTTTAATCAAAGCACGCACCGATGCGTCTTGGCCGAACTACGAGAAAAACATAAGTTTCCCTGGCAATTGGCCAAAAATGCTTGGGATTCAGACGACGGCGTGTTTACAAACATAGCCAAGTGTAGCGACCTGCGAACGATGGGGGGCAAATGGTTGGGGTGCGGCTGCCGCGAGATGGCTTGGATGGGAGCCAATAACGATCGATGGCGACGACGCTCCAAATCATGCGCACTGAGGCACAAAAAAAATGTATATTTTTAATGCAATTCCTTAAATCGATGCAACGACGAAACGAACAAGTGGCGGCGATCACGAAAATCGTATGTAAAAACAATGAATGGAAGAGATCTGGCGAAATGTAAACAAACGCAATTTATCATTGTGAGCAGGCAGAGACAGAACGAGCAATGGAGAAGGGAAGGGGAGTTAAGATAGGGAGCGTTGAAGCGATGGGGACACGAGTGGAGATAGTGAGAGCAACAGAGATAGGCTGAGCAACAGAGATAGGCAGAGCAATAGAGGTACAGAGAACGGCAGTGAGGGGAAGAGACACGAGACACAACAATCGACCCTTTGTTCGGGCGACTTTAGACAAAGCGGCGACAAAAACCAACAAACAGACAGACGGACGAATAATCGATAGGCAGATAAAGAGATGGAGGAAGAGGCAGAGGAAACGACCAGAGCGTGAAGGAAATCGAGCGAACATCTACAGAACGGATGGTGAATACAATACAACTGAAATGTTAATTAGAGATTTAGTTACTAACGATAGGAGAGGATGAAGAGCGGAAAGAGATCATGAAAAGTCAGGCAGTGCGTGCGATTAACAAGGCATCTAGGGATGGTGTGACAGTACCTACAAGCCTTGGCTGAAACCACGCCTTCCTAATGGAGACCTTTAATTAATAACTTCATAAACAAGCCCTGGAGCAAATAGACAATTTTTATGACAACATGTAATGTGAAAACCGGAAGAAACCCTTCCTTAGACCATTTCCAATTAGGAAAATCATGTCGTCACTCGATGGTATCCTACGACAGCAATCAAAACCCTTGAAAAAAGGAAGCACCAAGAATTATGAATGACTTCGTCTTCGGCGGTCGTTATCAACATCCATTTACTAGACGGCGGCTGGTCGCTGTCTGTCCTCATACTTTGCCCGTCCAGGCTGAGGGCGTGGCAACAACAACAACAACAACAGCAGCAGCTGCTGCCACATGCGACATGATTTGGAACTCGCCCAAAAAATAACTCCGAAGCGCATCGATAAATCAAGCTCAAAGTCCTTGTTCGTCCCCGTGTGCGAGCAACGAAGGCTGGCGTCGACACGACGGCCAGGCGGACGGACACGAACTGGCGGACAGACAAGCGGACAGGAGGGCGGACATGCGGAAGGTGCGCCCGTGAAGGATGTCCTGGAACCACCGGCCGCTGGGACCACGTCGTTTGTCAAGCAAAAGGTTGCAAAAAATGTACAAAACCCAGCGGTGAAAAAACAAACAATACACAAATTTTTGAAATAAATTGAAATTCCATTGGGCGTGTGCACTCACTCCCTCTCTCTCCTTCCCGCTGTCACCCTCTTTCATTCTTCCTTTCTCTATCCAACTCCCCCGCTCCCTGGACATCGTGGACCTTTGGGAACGACGAGGGAGGCGGCAGGAATCGAGGACGACGCGACCGCCTTGAACCGCCAACTAGAGGCAGAAACACAAGTCAACAATTTTTAGTTAGCTGGGGCTCATCAAATGGGCCCAAAAACAGGCGGAGTCCAAACGGAGTAAACAAAGTCCGCCGGGCCGGGCCCTGGAACACGTTTCGATTGAGAACCGGAAGCAATGAAAATTTCATTTACGAGCTGTAGCCGCTGCCACATACACAACAGACGACAGGGCGGACAGATGGACGGACGGACCGAGTCGTCGACGAACTTGCGAATGGACGGCCGAGCTTATGGAGGAAGTGACAGGGCCGGCGGACGGAGAGAACACGCCGGATTAATATGGAAATGCTGGGACGGACAGAGCTGTGCGTGACCCAATAACGAAGACGGGCCGACGGCCAGTGGGGCGAGTGGAGCAACTCGTGGCTCGTGCTTAATTGTGGCCAACGAGCGCCGATCGTCCACCAAGAGCTGAGGGGAGGAAGGGCAATTAATCCAGGCGCCTCTGCCTCTGCCTCTGCTGGTGCAGAGGGCGCCGTTGCCACTGTTGAAATTCCCCTTCATCCACAGCCCGCCAAGTGGTGCGTAATTTTTTGGAATTTCAATAATTTGAATACGTTTTCTCAATTGGCAGGCGGCAATGATTTCCAGAGCCCGATCGGGGCGGCCGCGTGCGTTCGATCCAATGGCCCCGAATTCCCCTCGGAGAAACCGCAAAAACAATAAACAACTGGTTTGGTGCGGTGCTGTGCGGTGCGGTGGACGCGATCGTAATTGGTTTGCAGTCCAATGTGAAGAGGTTTTGGCGCGTGTTTTTCAACACATTAGCGCGAGTCTCATGTGTGAAGTAGAAATAGGAAATATATCGGAATAAAATCAATAGGAAATATCACGAAAAAAATCGTCTTGAAAACAAGAAGAAAATCATGTCGAAGCTTGATCTTAACTTCAATGTAATTCAATATTTCGTTCAATTACGTTCTCAATTTGAATTCAAATTTCAATTTCCATCACAAACGTGGTCTTTTTTCCATCGACTTTCCTGCTTTCTCTCACTTCGCCTTATGCTGCTCTCACTTCTTCGTATTTGCTAGATTTCCTCTATTTTCTCAAATGTTTTTCCCTCTCACCAATGAAAACTGACACCAGCTGCTGCTGATCAGTGGTTGTTGTTCTTGTGGCTGTAGCTCGATTCGGTTGTTGCTGCCGTTCAGTCGGCAACTCAAGTAAATTGTTTATGTTGTTACTATTGTTGTAGTTATTGTTGTTGTTGTTGTTGCTGTATGGTGTCTCTGTTCTTACTTGGTAAATAATGTTTATTAATTGCTTTCGACGAACAGCGAAACGAAAACCGCTCGCATTTCGTTACAACCCATGACTCACAGCACACAGAGGTCATCTCAAGAAGCCATGAAGAATTAAGTGAACGAAATAAAACGAATAAACGTTGATTTATGAACGAGAAACGCGACATAGTGTTTGAGAAATGGAGGGACAAATAGTGAGAGGGACAAATGTTGAGAGAGGCAAATATTGTTTCACGATAAGAATCACAAAGAAACTATATCGAGTTCGGGTTTCCTCCGAACGATGAAATCATTCCCTGGACATATGTATAGAGCAATCAACGGCCGCTCATAACGATATTTTTGAAAAATAACAGATTTCCCTACAGATTTTCTAATTTATTCCTCACAAAGTGTGTTTGAGTCACGAAGCCTGCTCTTGGCATCTGTGACCCATTCAATCCTTACACGGCCTGCTCAACCTCTCATATTTATTCAATTCTCCATTCTCTTCTTTCAATTCATCTATTTATTTATGTTTTAAATCCCTTGTTAAACACGATTTGCTCTGAACACTCTCGAGCGGAAGAAGAACTGCTGCCACCGACGACGTGGTGGTGTTTTCGAGATCCTCTCGCGAATCCTCCACCCTCGCCTCGCCCTCGCCTCACCCTATTGGCTAGCAAGGGTTTCTCTCGTAAACCTTTTATTGTTATGGCTCCAGCTCCAGCTCCTCCACCTCCAGCTCCCATTCCCACAACGACAGGCGGCGTCGGGGTTCATATTGCTCTGGAAAGGTTTACCCGAAGCTTAAATTGCCGGCAAGTATTTCCTGGTGTCTTCGTTGCTGTGGGTGGCAGAAAGGAGAAAAGCCGGGGGAGGCGGAGGCGGTTTCTTTAATAATCGTTCAGCAACCCCCGAGTCGTCACGTGGACCCTTGGGTGTTGTTCTCACTTTTTTTTTCACTCTCTTTCCTACTACTTTTGTCCAGAGTCGACAACGCCGTGTCTTCACGGTGCAGTGCTTTGGGGTCGCAAATGCTTTCATCGGGAAACCCCGAGACCAAGACCCAGTACACAAGAAGCCATTAATAGCAGGGATGCCTCCGTCCAGGGTGGCCCGAAGGTCAGGGTAGAAATTTAATATTCGAGTAAATGAAACAACCATTTTCAACAAGTGCAATTGCGAGGAAAGAAATATTTTGTTGCTGCCTCATGGTGGTGGCTTCATAAAGTTTGTATAAAATGACTAGCACTTTCTTTGAAATTACTTTTCGAAATATTTTTTGCAAAGTTCTTTGTTCTTTTTCATATATTTATGAGACATTTTATTGTTAAAAGATATGCCCAAATTTAAAACCACAAACAATTTGTATCTGTATTAAAACCTCTGTTAATCTGTGGTCCTTTTTTATGCTTATCATTCGAAGACGTTACTGAGCGTATTACATTTACTAATATGGGTTCCTTTACGCCCTTCAAGACTTTCGTAGGACACCCAGGGACTCCCGATAGCAGGTTTTTCCACTGTGCAACCCCGATTCCCCAGTACTTTATTGTTCTTTTATCGAACGTCGTAAGTTCTATTTATAAACAATAATTTGTGCACAGCCCCGGAACGCTTTGAATCCCCTTGCGCGTAGTGCGATTTCCATATGGGGCCGACTAAAAATCCAACAAATCCAAAGTTTCGCCAAAGTCGTCATGAGAAGTCAGAAAGGAATTTCTGCTGATTAGCAAAGTGGTTTTTAGTGAGTCCCGCGACCATTTGGCGGACGCGGGCCTCGATACGGCCTCGACTGCACGTTGTAAACAATTGATAAAACAAAGAGCGAAGAACGATGAACGAAGTAGAGAAAAAAGGAATTAGGAAACTACTTAAATTTGCATGCAGAATGCGTCTAGCGATCGGAGGGACTCCGAGCTCGGAGCCAGGCCATTAACTCGGGCCCAGAATCACAAAAGGCAAGGCAGCATGGACGGGGAAGGCGAAGTCGCCGTCGAAGTCGCAGTTTTCCCTTTTAGTCCCAGAGCCCACCAATCTCGTGCATAGTTTTAGAGCTTCGGTCATTCGTCATCGCCGTTTGACAGTCACTTCCTTGATGGGTATCGGTCGTGATCGCGATGCCACATCGTTCAAAGAACATGGGAACGTGTAAATTTCGAAAGAACAGGCTTTCAGTCATTTATAAAACGAGCGTAATTCGTCAAACATGACTTTGGTAGTCCCACAGTGTGGCAACGCCTTGATGCAGACTTGCGTCCTCTTGTTTACAAACCATTTTTCTTGTTTCTCTCCGGCTCGTCTTCCTTCCGTCCGCCACAAAGGCGCAGTGACACGCCGGAAGAACGGCGTTGACGAGTGGGAAGAAGGAGAAGCCGAGAAACGTCGACGGCCAGGAACAGATGACGAACAAGAAGAAGAAGAAGAAGACCGAGACAAGGTCCACAGACGCGACCCAAGAAGGTGCCACACGCACACGAACCCACACGAACCCACACGGACGGACCACAACCACAACTACTGCCATTGTTCGCAAGTGTTTCCAGTTTACGCCGAGCAGGAAAATAGTTATTTAACTTTGTCGTTGTTGTTGTTGCCGTTTATGTACATATTATTTTTTTTTTTTTTTTGTTTGTTTCATTGTCGCTGTCAATCGTTTCCTCTTTGGCTATTTTCGTTGCACGTTCTTGGTTTTTTACAACCTTCTGCTTCCACTTCCTCTCGGCCTCGTCCGTCCGTCCACCTCTCTGTCTGTCTGTCTGTCTGTCTGACCTGGTCAGGATGGCTCCGGGATGGATGACTTTTTATAGTTGGCTGAATGTTCTCGTCTAGGTTTTTGTTGCTGTTTGTTGGCGTTGTTGGTGTTGGTGTTGCTGCTGTTGGTGCCGAGTGATCTGGCGATATGTTTTCATTTCGTATGCAACTCGCTGCCATCTGCATCCACCGTACGTGCGCACCTCAATTTGCTGTCGTCGTTGTTTTTGTTTCTGCTCCCTTGTTGTTGTTAATATTGTTTACACCGAGTGTTGTTTCTTTTTGTTTTTTTGTTTTTTTTTTTTTTCTTGGTTTACTTCCACGATATGGTCATGTTTTTTATCTTTAATTTTCTCCCATTTTTGTTTCCATTTCGCAATTTTCTTGCCGTCTCTTCCTTTCCCACCTTTGAAAGCGTGTTTTCCACACGTTTTCCTCCCCTCTCCTCCGCGCCACCTTAATATTAATTGTTTATTACTTTTGCCGATTAAGTCGGCGTCTTTATGGGTCTGTTTATGCGAGCCGTTTTCCACGAAAGAAAGTTAAAATGAAGCCCTCTGGAAAATACTAAACAAATGAAGTCTACTCGAGTTTTATTTACTAATAAGTTTAACGACCTCCAGGTGAACTGGACAAAGGTGATAAACTGCAAGGGTGCAAACGATGGAAACATTGCCTTGACTTCGGACTGACGAATAGAGAAATATTAGACTTTGTTCTAGTACTAATGGAACACATTCTGGATTTATAGGAACCAAACCAGAAGTTCATCAGCCTGCAGTCCATGTAAATGTTCGAAGAATTCTATCGTTAATTCCAATAGCGTCGTTTAATGGCCGAGTCAGTGGCCTCGTAAACGTCGACTCCTCCCCCGGACACCTCTGATAAATACCTACGTGGAGCAACTTAATTAACGATTTAATGCTCCAGTAATTAATTAAATAATAAAGAACAATTACAAGGGAAGAGGCGAGGAAAACGAAAGCAAGACAAAAGGTCGATCGCTCGCTTCTCCTCAAATGCCTCGGGAGGTATTCTTGGAGAGGAAGAGCAGACGATGAAAGAAACAACAAAAGCAGAAACCTAAACAACGCGATTAAGCGACAAACGTAAAGGCCGAGGGGAGCCAAACGAAATGAAAAGCAGCAGCAGCAGCAGCTCTGGACGCGGAAGAAATTAAGTGTTTTGGGGAAAAGCGTGGAAAATCGATAGAACAGGCAGGAGGCGTGGGACGCGGAAACGGCCAGAAATTCGACAACCACCGAGACAGAACCCGAGCCCATACCTCGGGGACGACTCCAGCTCCCCAAGGGTGCGCAGCGAGGGCAGGGAGGGGTGCGCGATTGACAGCGACAGCCGATGGAGCCGCGGCCAAAGTCGCACGACCCACGAACTTGGGGAGCCGAACACAAGGCGACGCCGGCAAATGGAAAACGGAAAACTCCGCAATGGCAGTGGGAAAAACACGCCGCGGACGGACGCCGAGGGTCACAGACACCGGCTGCCTCGTTCCGAGACAGGGCGGCCCGCGATCGCGTGTCAAGAGAATCGACGACAGAACGCGACGAGACGCCGCATGCAAACCCGACGTCAGCCGGCCGCGAGGGCAGCGACCGGACCGGGCACGACGAGGGTGGGTGCCGGAGGACAGGACGAAATCGGAAAAGTTTCCCTTTTTCCTGGGTCGGGGTGCGAAAATGCAGGGAGGAAAATGCAGAAAGAGCAATTAGTTGCGGGGAAAAATCGATTGTCCTTGACGGCATGCGAGCGGAAGCCGACCAGCTGATGGGGCGACTGCCGTCCCGTTCAGCTGAGCATCGACGCAGGCTCCACATGTCGTCTTCGCGCTGCCGGCCGCACCCAATCGCTGTTTGTCTTTCCGCGACAGAGACAGCGACAGAAAAACGACAACGACAACGACAGCGACAGCAACGGCGACGTCCTGTCGACCGGCCCTCTTCGTCCCACACTCGGCGACGACAACGTCATCAGCATCGTTATCGGCATCGGGACCGACGTCGTTGTCGCTGTCGGTGTCGCCGCCGTCATCGAAGACAGCGCAGGGTCCGGCGCGACGCAGTGGTTGATTCACCAACACCACCACCGTCGCCCCGAGTTCGGCTCCTGCAACGTTCGCGACGCAGCTGCCGCGATGTCGATGGCGATGGCGATGGCGATGTCGACTCACCTGCGATGACCGTGTCCGTGAGATTGTACTTGGTCGCCGTCTTCGGGAAGTCCTTCAGCTTGCGGTTGGTGAGGATCAGCTCCCCGCTGTGGTGGGCCTCCTCGAGGATGCGCTCCAGGGAGCGCGCCAGCTGCGAGTGGTGCCCACCGCCGCCCAGCATGCTGGAGTTGTGGAGCCGATTGTAGACGGCGGCCGCCATGTGTGGGCGTCGCCGGCCGCAGGATGCGCCAGACACGCAGACAGACCGCAAACTGGGGCGCTTCGGGGTCCCTGATTTTCCTCTTGTTGTTGTTATTCGTCCTTCCCTTTTTGCTTTTTCTGCTGCCGCGACGCCTGCTGCTGCTTCTGTGCTGCAACTTCGTCTACACAAATTTAATTACTCTGAATTCAGAATTTCATGCTACGCTGCATTTTTGCTCGTTTCATTTGCATTCGCTTCGACATTCACTTTTCTCTATCGTTGTCGTCGTTCGTTTCACTTTTCATCGATTCTTTCTCACAACAATTGCAATTGAATTTCATTCAACTTTTTTTCATCACTTTTGGATATTTCCAAGAATTTTCCTTCTATTCATGAAATGCTTCTTCCGCATCCACGCACAGCCAGTAGGCAGAGAAAAACGAACCGATTCCAAGCGAGCGACGACCGAAACTGATTGAAGAACGAATGGAAATGCAGAAAAGCGAAAAACGGTACAAAAGAAGAAGATCTCAGGGTTGCAGTAGATCAGCGAGAGTGTTGGAAAACGAAACCAAGTTGACAATTGCGAAAAATAGAGACAAAATAAAAGGTTACTGAAAGGTAAACTGGTTATTGTTGTTACTTCAGCATCATCAATTATTTCATGATTTTGTGTAGCGTCCATCTTAGTTTACATTCACTAGTACAAAAAAGGAAAAATTAAAGACATTATTTTTCTCTCTCTTCCTTTCTACTACCGATAATTTAAGATTTTCTGAAAAGACTCCAAGCGGCAGAAAGAGGTACTTCGTCATGCGCATAGCATGTGCACAAACCAAGTGTTTCCGTCGACATCTAGCGCTGGTATTCAACAACTTTTGAATTCGTAATCCTTCATCAGCCGCAACCAAATCCGAAATACAATAAAATTGGAAATTATGGTTAGTTGGTCAGAAAGAGAGGAAAGGACAGAGAGAAACATCGAGAATGGCAACTCTGCACTCGCGCTCTCTTTGCGACCTACTTCGCTCTCATTGCAACTGGCAAACGTCAAAGGCGAGAAACGTCGATGATTTTCAGTTTCAGTGGCAAACGTTGTTCCTTCGCTTCGCTGCCGTTCTTTGTAACGTTTTTTCGTGCACGTCGAACGAGTTCGTGAGAATATTTCCGAGAGAAGTTTTCACTAAAATTTAACTCAAAATCGAAGTAATTTCCGTTAAATTTATCTATGAAAACATTCGTCGTCGGGGAATCGCGTTATATAATCTAATAGACCAGCGTCGACCGTCACTGGACTTTCGAAAGTATTCAAGAATGAAAATAAATTGTTAATAACAATTAATTGAAGTCGTGTCGTCGTCGCAGGTGAGAGTGAGAAGAGCGCGAACGCAAATGAGAGCGCGTGTGTGATGAACGAACAGTGAACGAGGGAGAGAAAGAAGAAAAAATATGTGCGCGCGAGTAAATTTTCAATTTGTGCATTTTATATTGTGGATGGAGTAAAAAAAGAAAATAAAGAAAAAGCATCTCGTGTGTTTTCTTCGGTCTGTCCTATTTTCTTCCCTTCTCTTTCCTCTGTGTGCAATTTCGTGTGGCTATGAAATTAAAAAGTCGACCTCAAAAATCGTTCTCCGGAAATAAATCAATGAAAATTCAATTGTCTGTTTTTATACCCGCTGCTTCATCGCTTTCTGTTGTTCACCGCCCTTCGTAAATATTCATTGATTCCACTCGCCGTCAGACAGAACTCGTTCGCGATTTGCATAATTTTTAATTCCCCCCTTTTTGAAGGTGTCTACGCGAGTCGCCGTAAGATTTTAAAAATAAAAAGTCGAGCATCATCGCTCGGTCGTCGTGGTTCAGAGCAAAAAAAAAACAACAACAACGGAATTTGTTTACTCTGTTATTCGTCCGTCCCCTTGCGTGTTCAGCTAATCGCGCGCTCAGCTGTCCACAACAAAGAGAGAGAGAGAGAATAAGAGAGAGGGTTTGAACAAGTGTTGCCAGGTTAAATTAAATTGTCTCCTGAATCCGCTATAATTTTAAAAAGTAACCGCCAATCTTTAGTTTTGTTGACGAAGATATGAATATATTTGATTCAAATTTGAGTTGTTATTTAGCAGAACGAAAAACATCATTGCCTTGCTTATCTTTGCTCTGTATAGTACAAAAAACATATGTTTTTATAATATTTAGTTATTTAATTAAATTATTAGTTAAATTATTGAACGGTAATTTCTTGGCTGGTTTTTTTTATTATCTAGATTAACAAAGTTAAGAACCCGCATAGATCTAGACATAACTGTAACACTGTTAGGGATAGTGATGTCAATTTGGTGGTTTTACAGTCAGATCTAACGAGAATTTAAGATCTTTTACAATACTCTACTAATTGTAATTAGTGGGAATATTTCAAAAATTGTTGATGAAAAACTGGCTGAAATTCTATTAAATAGAAACATAAAACTCAAAATGTAAAATTGACATTCTTGCAATTTTGGCAACACTGGTTCAAACTTTTTTACGATAAAAGGAAATCGGTTCAAATTCATTCATTACGTGTTTTTCGAAATATTTAGTGTATTTTAGTGATTTAATTTGTCTAAAAAATATGGCATTAATAATGTATAATCGATTTTTAGTGCAAACATATCTTTTGAGTGCTCATAACATTATTAATGCAGTATAATAACGGCGAAATTTTATTGCAATAATTGTTTCTGAAAATTTAGAGATGCAACGTTAATAATTTAAAGGAAGAAAGAAGGTAAGTTTTAGTTTTAAGAAGTGATTCAACTCTTCAGGAGCGAAAA
The DNA here is from genome assembly GCA_947389925.1 of Coelopa pilipes. Classification (NCBI taxonomy): domain Eukaryota; kingdom Metazoa; phylum Arthropoda; class Insecta; order Diptera; family Coelopidae; genus Coelopa; species Coelopa pilipes. Next base: position 71,419,760 of record OX376696.1, read on the forward strand.
AAAAATCCATTTAAAAAATCTTTTTATTACTCAAAATTTCCCTCTAAATATTCCAGTGCAGACGAAAATTTATTCCCCCAGTAGCCAAAAAAAAGCAATAATAGGAAAGAAAAGATTCCTAAATTTATAAATTTAATAACATAATAACACAAGTCAAAATAATAATAGAATAACATCATAATTGTTAGTTATCATAAAATTATTAGTGAAAGTGAGAATAATCAAATCTAAGCAAAATGAGTGAAAATCAAGCGAGTGAAGTGAAAAGCGAGACTGAAAAAGTCGCCGCCACCACGCCTGCTGCGCCCACAACGACGCCGACCACGCCCACATCGACAGCCACCACGCCCGCCTCCTCGACCGGCGGCGCCCCGACGAGCAAGCTGAAGGCGCCGACCAACTTCGGCGGCTCGGCGTCCAGCCTCGCTTCCAGTGCGGGCGCCGTCTCCAAGATCGGGCGCCTCTGCTCGCACGCGGCGCCGAAGGCAGGACCTCCACCACGAGGTGAGTTCACGACTTTTTTTCACCTCCTAGGTATCTTCGCTAAGTTAGAGTAATTTCCAGTAATTCGTGACGTATGAAATAGTAAGCTTGGACGTTTTATATGTTAAGAGTAACTCCTATTTACATACAATTTTAAGTTCCACAATATAACAAAGGGGTTCTTCTCTCTCCAACTGCGTGGCAACAATGGGAGCACGTGCTCGATGACTTTCATGCCAGCGAAGCGAAACAACAAAACCTTCAAAACAATATGAAAATTTTAGTAATTTCAGCGATTAGATAAGAGTCCGTGAATTCTGGGTGAAGGTTGCCCCAGGGTAATTTGTTCCATCGTAAAAACAGCTCCCCGTTCCACTCAATTTGTTGTTGTAGTGCGGTGTCTCTCAATTTTTAGCTCCCATTTCGTATCAGCCTCTATTTTTTATTTGTTGTTTATCGGTTATTTATTTGTTTTTAATTGTGGTTCGCGTCTATTGAGCAATTAAAATGTTTTCCCCCCATTCAATGCTCGTCCACTAACAACGAATGTCATTCGAAAGCTCTGCGAAAACGCCGCCGACAATCGAAAGGAATTTTCAGCTCAGCTTCCTATTTATTCGCTTCTGATCTAGATCTCAGAATCCGACTGGTTAATTATACGATTTCCTACCCGTAATTATCTTTTCAACTGAAACAAATCTCCGAGTTCGCCTCATTTCCTTATCAGTCAATACCTTCGGTTCTACATTTAAATTCGAATCAGGCTCTAGCACTTCAATGTCAAATCGTGTTTATTTCGATTGCAATTGAAATTGCAATCTTTCACTCATTTCAAAGTAGAAAAAACCATTCAGAGTTCACTCAGTTTTTGTCAAAACTTTTACACTCCACTCATGATCGTTGATATCGATTGCAGTTACGAATTCAACGCCAGACGATTTGTTGCAATTTATTCTAGAACTTTTCTGGCCTATGGCGATCGCGAATACAAATGCAATTTTTTCAATTACAACTGCATGACAACAACGACAACAACAACAATATGCGTCAGTCCGACCACCTCCAACTTCAACTTGGCCGCCCTCGCTCGCAACGGAAAACTTGAATTGAATAAATTATTGAAATAGCATTTTCATGTTTTTGCGTCTTTTATTTGTTAGTTTTGTCTTTTGAGTTTTCCTCTACGTTTCTACTGTTGTTGTTGTAGTTGTTTGCGCTGATCTCGTTGCTGGCTTTATTAGTGTTGTCAGTTTTTGCTGTCTTTGTTCTTCCTTAAGCTGTTGTTCATTGCAATTGGAGAAAATTGCAATTCTCTGAACTTGAAGCGTTGGCGGCAACAGCAACAACAACAACAACAACAACAACAACAATTTTAAAAAACAACAACCAAACAACAACAATGAAGAAGCACCAGTAATGATTGCCTCCTCTCTGGAAACTATGGAGAAATGTCAATTTTCTGACATTTCGCCCGATATAGATTTTGAGCTCTGACGTCACCCACGTGGTGCTGCCACCTTGAGTGAACTGACATCACGATTGATCTTTGTAAGTCGTCGATTTTCTTAAAAGATTGTAAAGAATAGAAATTTTTGGAACAAGCAACCCACGAACTTGAAAATGTCCATAAAAAGAACGTCTTCTTTCGTACCGTATGTGGACAGAGTTACCAACTGTGGACTGAAATTTATGCAATTCCCAGAAATGTTGACAAATTTCGAATTCTGAAAAACAAAATAAATCAAAATCAATAAACAATAAATTCAAAATCAGTAAATAATAAACTGAAAATCAATAAATCAGAATTCGAAACAATTAACAAGCATAAACAACCTAATCAGAAACTTACGCAAACATAAATAGAATGTATGGAAAAATTAATTAAAATTCAAAGCAATAAATAAAATATTTCCAACTCATTGAAATTAATAACAAGATAATTAATCAAAAAAATTAATTTGAAAAGTTCTACTGAGGGGATGTGGCAACGCCTTCTCCTGATTGATTTTATTGCGCTCTGCGGTCGAACCTAAAGCATCGTTTTAACAAACACCCACTTTGTTGCCATATACCGGCACTGTTGTTGTAACTGTTTGTTGTTGGGTGGTCGGTCGATTTTTTTCGATATTTTTTATTTGTTGTCTAATTTGATTCGCATTGCAACTGCGTTGAATCTCGAGACCCAGCGCGATTTCCATTACGATTTGGATTCCGATTTGGCACGCAATCCCTCGCCAACCGCCAACCGCCACCGCCCCCGCCACCCGCACCGCCAGACGCTCCCTCGGCCCCTTTCGCCAACGGCTCCGAAGACTTGGCCCCGACTCCATGTGCGTTGGGCTCGTTGGGTTTTCGCATGCGTCGGATTTGCATCGATTTCTTTCTTTGTCGGCGTCTTTCGTTCCGCAAAAAGCATTCTCGTGATGCGATCACCATGCGAAATGCGTGGCCGCCTCTCGCCCCCTCTGCCTCCTCCCCCTGCCCACCGCCACCTCGTCACCCGCTTTCGTTCACCGTTCGTTGGGTTCAAAATCGCTTTCGAGTTCGAGTTTCGAGTTTTTCCCCTCGCCACGTTCATTTTGTTTTTCACAATCGGCGCCCGACAAGAAAAAGTTTTTAATTGGGTCTGCGATTTATGGCGGCCGTTGATTTTCTCGGCTGTTGAGTTCCCCCCATTGTCGATGGAAATCGAAGGCTGTCTCTAATGGGCCTCGATTCATTGGAACTGGCTGTGGCTCCAGCTCTGACCCTTGACCCTTCCGACACCCTGTGTGCGAACCGTTCGTGACTCTGCGCCATGCAGAACTTAATGTTGTTCCACGAACTCCGTTCGAAATCGAAATTAATTCTCCCCTTTATGATTGTTTTCAAAACACAAATTTGTTTACCATCGTAGCGATCGACGTGATCGAGAGGTCTCTTCAGCGGCTGCTTCAGCTGTCAGCGGAGCCGACGTCTTGTTTAACCAAGGCAGACAGACGGACAGACAGCCGATCGGAGGCAGCCGATCGCACGGGCGGACGGAGTTGACGATGGACAGATGAACCTAATTGGCTTTTTATTGTTTATTTGTAAACAAATTAAGAGCGACAACAAAAACTCCGGCTGAGCCGGTGGAGGCGACCATCTGTTGTTGTAGTTGTAGTTGTTGTCATCGTTGTTGCCGTTGTAGGTTCCCCTTCCATTTGCCATTGTTGCTGCCGCTTTAGATGAGATGTCTGTGACAACAAGAGCCGCCCACACGCATCTGGATTTAATTGTCCGAAAAAAATTAACGCCAATTAAACATTTGAAAATCGCTCGCGTGTGGGCTGCAAAAACGCTGGGTGCTCGCGCGCTTCCCCCAACGACAGGCAGGCAGACAGGCCGCCTCCCTTCCGTCCCTCCTGATCACCGCCTGCTTCTGTGAATTCCGAAAAAGCTTCCTCGTAGATGGGGAAAATCCGTCATGGGCTGAGAAGATAGAAAATTCGTGTTGAGACCGACGAGAAAATAGAAACGGATCTGCGAATTCTCCGAAACCCGGCCCTGGCTTCGGCCTCCAAACCTCCGCCATCCCTCCCTCCCAACCACAACCCCTCAGTCAATTAGCGATGCTCAACCGCAGAGTCAGGCGCTTCCCCACTGTCACAGCGACACTTGGTCCCATTCACACGTGGCCTGGATTCCGCGCCAAACCCAATCCATTCTGATCCCATCCAATCGATCCATCGATCGAGCGATTGCTTCCGCATTGCATCGCCAGACCGAAACCGCAGCGGATGTTTAATGATTGTTCTAATTCTGGAGTTGCAAAAAGCGACGCCCAGTCCACCCGCCCCTCGCTCCCCGATCTTGGTCAATATTTGTCCCGTCACTGTCTGTCTGTCACCCGGATGACTCGATAATTGAATTTTCTCGGTGCTCGGGGCGTGAAGCGAAACCCGTAATGATCAAGATGATGATGATGTTTCTATCGAGACTTTTTCTCCATTCTAATTGTGCCTGCTGTTGGTGTTGGTATTTGTTGCTGTCGCCATTTGTTGTTGTTGTTGTAGTCGTGGCTGTTGTTGTTATTGGTTTAGCAGTCGATGTTGTTGTGTCGCGAAACCGGTGTCATCGCTGACGTTGACAGTTGACGTTGCTGTATTTCTTGTCATCGATCGTCATTTCATCATCAACAACTTTGTCGGCGTGATCTTCATCATCAACAACGATCATTACGATCATCCCGACGATGTTCACGAAGATTATGTCATTTTCAACAAAGCTTTGACAAATTGAAGTCGTTGTTTTTTGTTGTTGTTTTGTTTTTTTTTTTGTTATTTTCTCTGCGGATTTAAAAACCATTTGTACAACAAAAAGTATTTCTTCATTAGGGAAACAATTCATATTTCAATTTCTTATTTAGAATTTCGTGCAGATGCTTATTTATTTATGCCTCAAGAGGATTAAATTAATCTCGGCGTCTGCTCTAGGATTTGTGGCTGAGATCAATTTTGAGGTCTGACGGTTGAATCATGGGAAAAAATACAGTAAACCCCAGTTAAAGTGAACGAAAGAGCGGGGTGTGAACGAATGAGTTCTGAAGTAACGTTACAGTACACAAAATTCTGATCAGTTGGCAACCCTGGCGCGGTCTGATTTAATCAAATCAATGGAACAAAGACTTGAGATAAATATAATCGCCGGAGTCGTAAATTACGGCTCCTGCCCATCGTATCCAGCGAACGTGATGGCGAGTAACGAATTCTGGTAAATGTCGGGTGTCAGCACGTAAAAATCCCGGGACGGAGGGAAACCGCAAAGGTTATTTATTTCACACGAATTTCTTCGGGAATATATTAAATAAATTAATAATAGTTGGGAGGAATTTTAAAAACGTTTTCTGCTAATAACAACAGAAGAGTGTGGGTAACTTTAATATATTAAAATGTGATCAAATTAAAATGTTTTAAATGCTTTCAATAAGAAATAAATGTAGTAACTTAATAAAAAATTAATAAATATTTAAATTTTCATAAATTCCTGATTTTTCGCCATTTTGAGCGAAATTTGAAAGCCCAATTTTACATTAGAAGCCCAGCCATCGTCAGTAGCCAAGTTCTTCCTATCGAAATTGAAAGCCAAAACAAATATTCCTGATAAAAAACAAAAAACAAAACAACAACAAGAGCGCCGACAACAGAACACGGTCGTCAATCAAGAGACGAGCACCGGCAACATCACGTATACGATCTGACCGAATGACTCAATGTTTATCATGGGTTGAACATTTTAGCATTTTTTCAATTGCCCCATTGACGAAATTCGCAACGTAGTTGTCATTGTCGGCAGGTGAAGTAGAAAAATAGAGAAAATAACTAAACAAAAAACAGAAACAATTAAAGAGTAAATACAGAGACAAATCTTAATCGTCATTTTCTGCGGCGCATTTTGACTTTTTGGCATTTGACGCGTCGCGTAGCAGCGGACGTTTTGCCGGCTCCACTGACATTTGCTACGATGACGACGGCGGCCACGACGAGCCAGGCAGAGTCGACGATATCGCCGTGGAGCTCTCCGAATCGTACTCTCCACGCTCTCTTCCCCATCGCTAGTTCATGCTCTCTCCCTCTCTCTCTCGTTCGGCTCTCACTGTGGCCGATCGCTCGCTCGACTCTGAACGTGGTTTAACTTTTTCCAGTGGCCGACGTGTTCGCCGTCGTTGTTTGTGTTTGTATTGGTGTTGTGTTTTTGCTTTGCGAAAATCACCCGAGCTGCAGTCGTGTCGCCGTTGTCTCTCGTTCGGGCGAAGCTTTAACGCACGACGTTGACGGCGACGTCAGCAGCAGCGATGGCGGTGTCGACAGCGGCGCTGGGGCCGTCTGGAGCTGGAGCTTCTTGACGTGTGGCGGTCGACTTTAGTGACTGGAACGACTTTTCGCGAAACAGACGTCAGCGCGGCTCGAGCCACGAGCAAGTGGAATTCATTGAAAACAAAATTAATAAAAAAATTTTAAATCGCCGCAGGCAACGCTAATTCTAAATTCTAAATTTGCCAACAACAACTTCGCAACTGCTCCACACTGTATGGTTTACGAGTTACAGCATCAGTTTTTCACATATTCTCGTCGGTCGAAGGGATTTCTCGATTTTTCTTAAGATTTGTATCGAAAAAAGCAAGGTGAATTTTTTGTTTGCTACTTATCTGTTCCGCACATCACTGAAATTTTACAATACAAACAATTAAAAAATCACAAACAAATACAAAATTGGTAAATTGGGTTTTTTCCTCGCGCACCTTCGCTTGCAACAAGTTGTCCTCGCCATTGTTTTGCTTGTTTTTGCCGTTTCGCGTCTTTTTTGTTTTATTGTCACTAAGAAAATCAACAGCAACGATGTCGCCCTTAAAACAAAAACAAGAGCAAGACGTATAAAACAATTGCCACAACCGCCGCCGCCGCCGTGTCGCGTTCGTGAAAAATTTAAAAATAGATTCGTGCGATTGGTGTTGTCGCTGAACAACACCAACAACAGCGATCATAACAAGTACACCAACAATAACCCTGCACATTCGATAAATTTATCGCATGCGATTTGTCGTGTTTCTCGCGCGTGTTGCATGCCACAAATAACATTGAAGTCTCCACAATTTCAGTTTCTTTGATTATTTGCTTTTTTGTGCTTTTTCATTCAATAAAAACTCATAATTTTTTACTGATTACATTTTCAAAGCGAAACCAAGTCAGTCAAAATCACTATCAACTTTCTATTATCTATTGGTTTTGCTCTTGATTCTGTCGTCGTCATCGTTGATGTTGTTGCTGAAATACTTGTATATTTGTTAATACTACTGTCATTAATTATTGTTAATAATTCTGCCTTGTTCTTGTTCGCAATATTCGCGCTGTTTTCGCCTGTGTTTCTTTTACTTATTTCGCTTTTGCCCCCTTGACTTTTGCTTGGAACAAATACAAGAAAATAATTCTAAGTTTCAAGATAACAATAATAACAAAAAATTGTTTTTAGAGTGTGGCATTCATTGAAATGCAAATATATTAGAACTCGAGCTAAAAAGGTGTTGAGTCAAAAATGAAATAATTTTAATTTTTCAACATTTTCTGTGTAAATTATTAATTTTAACGTATTCAGAGACAGTACTTTAAAAATCTGTTTCTATTAACATTTGTTTATTGTTGTCTTTTGCTTGCTAAATATATATTTTTTGTTCTTAATTTCATTAATTTCTCATTTGAATATAAACATCTTTATCATCTCCATAAAATGTAAATTTTTATTGTTATTTCCTCTCCACTCGATACATTTTGAATATTTATTTTACCTTATGTAGTTTTTAATTGCCCTCTAACTATTCTCAATTTAACCGTGAGATTTATTTTGCTGTCAAATTCCCAGCCTTCCGTAAGAGTTCCTGTTTTTTCCAGAACTATTACTTTTATCTTCCCACTAAATTTTTAATTTCCTGTACTTACTACTGTCTGCTATTGTTTACTTCTCTCTGCTACGAGCTACAAGTATTTTCTTGCCGGTTTTATTGAACTTGAAATTCGACGTTCGCGAACATTTTTATTGCCGACGAACGAACTCCTCTAAGCCATGTTTGCTGTCTTCAATGTTATGCCATGTTTCACGTACTCATTAGTTTGTTGCTTCAGCACTTACCTTGTGAGTTAAATAAATGTCTGTTGCAAAATAGCCAAAAGTTCGTGTCGTCGTCGAAAAAATCTCCTGAATCTTCGTGGTTCATCAATCAATAGAAAATATACACAGTTTTCAATGTCAAAAGACTCTCTTATACAGTGGATCATTTCTGCCAATATTCTCTTCCATCACTTCCGCAACCCAAGTGCTGCAACCCCTCATACTCATTTTTTCTTTTTATTTTTATTTTTCTTTTTGTTTGTTATTTTTTCTGCTTTATTTTGATCTTTACCGTTTCTCTTTGGCAAAAATTCCCACTCGAATTTTCTCCGAGGCTCCTCTTTGTCTACGCCTCTTTTATTGGGTTAACAGAACCATCGACACCATTTTCTGCACCATCACCGATCACCGATCACCGATCGACGATCGTTGACATGATCTGAAAATTATAAATCTGGCAGAAACGCCCTGAGGTCTTTTTTAGTGTGACGGAAACGTTTAAGTCTTTGAGATTTGCATTAGCAAATTGTTATAAGGGAGGGGAAGGTGGTCAGAGACCCAAAATGTGGTTATCGGTTATTGGCTTATGACATATATATACAAGTTGCAGTAATTACTGATATTTGCTTTGTGAAAAGAGAGTATACAATTATGATAAATTCATTACAATAATGGGCAAAATTGTGGAATGCAGAGATTATCAATCAATAAAATAATTCTTATCAAAATGTTCCGGAATTCCTCAATTCTCTTATCAATTACACCAACTATTTACCTACTTCACTTTGTTGTCGGAGTTTTTTCTTCTATTCTTTGATTTAATGTTCCTCGCATTATGTTTGGTATTTTCTACTAATGTATTTTTTTCTGTAAAAATTTCAGTGTTGACAGAAAGAAATATAATCGCCGTAGAAAATACAAAAACCTTCCCGCGAACTTGGAGCGCGAAATTCGCTTATCGCGAAGCACAAAACAAAAGCAAAACGATAACATTTCACGATAATTCTGGGTTCTTTTGACAATTAAAAAATTTACTTCTTTCCACATTTTCATACGCTGGGTCTACGCTTTTTGCTTGGTCTCTTCGAGGAACGATAAAAGGCCGAAAAAAGTGGGGTTTCTTCATACGTTCGGTGGGGGGAGCCGGGTTGGGAAGGTGAAGTAAAAACAACGTGTTCATTTACGTCAAAGTGTTCCGTTCACATGGGAAACAGGAAGTCGTGGCCGCCATGATGTCTGTCTGTCTCTCCGTCCGTTCCGTTCGTTCGTTAAAAATGCAAAAACTTTGCCAAGTAACAAATTTAGTTCATGCGACGTTTTCGTAAAAAGAGACGAACTCAAAATATTGACACCAAGGCGACGTGAATAACAATGAAAAAAAAAAAAAAAAAAACAACTACAAAAACGACAAGACGGAAGAGAGGCGGAAGATTTGGTGAAAAAAAAAAAAAAATAAAAAGAAATAGAGGCGATGAAAGAAAGAAGAAAGTTTTCCGTTCATTATTTGCATTTCTTACGGTCAACTGAGCCGATCGCGATCGCGTATCACGTATTTGTTGACAATCAATTTTATTTTGTTTTTGTTTCTTATTTCCTATATATATGTAAGGTATATGAAATATCGAGCCTTAACATATTCCCAATAGGTTTGGTATTGTGTATATAAAGGAATTTCATCCGGCGGTTTCTGTGTTTCTCTTTCGGTTTTGTAAATTCGAGTAAATTCATTAATTTAGCGGCACCTTAAATTTCGCCACTTATCGTTCGATCGTAATTTGCGGTAAACCGCACTACAGTATTTCCATTTCCATCAATTTGAGAATGCACAATATTTTTCAGATCGTATTAACACGACAAATAACAGAGCTTCCATATCAGAGATTGCTGGATTGGGTTTAAGGAAGGAAATTTTCTTGAATCCCAGCATTCTATTTTTATCACATTTTTTCCACATGGTGTATGTAGATTCTCTCTGATTTGACCTACTCTATGAAGAGAAAAAACCTTTCTAAAATCAGACAATAAAGCTTTAATATAATACTACTTACAATACCGAGCAGAATGACATTAGGTAAGGGCAAAGTAAGAAAGGAGTTACGACTGTAGTAAAACCGATCTAATTAAAACAAAAGAATAATAAAAACCAAAGGCCTACAGACCCATAAAATGCTGCGAAAAAGTGTCCTCTTTTCGAAATAAAAACATCTTTTGTTTTACTGCCTACTGCTGTCTGAATTTTTTATTTCTATATCCATCGAAGAAAGTGGATTTGGAGGGTTTTATTTCTGAAGTTCTTAATTTCCGGGTCGCTTACGGTGTTCTTTTAAGTCTCTTCATTTTTTTTTTTTTTTTTTTTACTATACAACATAATGAATTTATTACGTTTTCTGTTGACGAACTTTCAACAACAAAACATAATGACATTTGATGGCGTTTGGAAATGACAATCAATTTGACTCTTGAGTTCGTCATTGTTTTCACTATTTGTTGACACTTGATTTTGTGGCGATTTTTTGTTTTGTTTCGTGTTCTGTGAACATTCGCAAATGTGTCGTCGCTTTTTACGTCGCAAAATATTGTTTTCAATTTCTACCAATTCATGAAATGCTTTTGTTTTTCTCCCTTTTTTATATCGTTGATGGCGGGTGTTTCGTGTTGTTGTTGGAGTTTTTGTAGTTGTTGGCGGTACAACTGCCACCTGTTCAAGCTGTGGGCAGAAATGAGTTTTTGCCTTTTACGTCGAGTACTCCGGGTTCAAGATGAAATGAGTCTCTGTCTCAGAGCCAGCCTCAGCCTAGGCTGGAGCTTCGTGCGCGTGTCGAATTTTTACTGAATTCTCCGATATTTCAAAATCAACACTTGTTGTCCCTCTACCGGGCGCCTCCCTCGCTCCCTGCGACCACCGGCTCCCGCACTTCCTTCCGCCGCCAGGGGAGCTCACGATGAAGTGGCGTCATTCGCGCCGTCAATCGAAAGCCAACAGGTCCGAGTTGAACCTGTTCGACTCAAGCTTTTTTCTTCTTTCTTACTGATCTTCGAGAGAAGCTGCTAATGAATTTGTTAAATAATATTCTAGAATATCGCCGCGAGATTCGTTCTGGCGATCGAACGATCTCTGCGTGGGGTTTTTCTCAGCCAAAATGCGACACGATCGATGGTTATTTACGACCGACCCATAAACCCGAAACTCGCTGTGGAAATCGAGACTGCTTTTGGTCATTCCTGTTGCTGTTGCTGTTGTAGTTGTTGTTGTCGTTATGGTATGTCTGGCCAAATGTCAGTCTCTGGGCCAGACCTCAACCCAAAAAGCACGGGTTCAACTCGCCGCCACGAACCTGGGGGTGTCGCCCGGGCGGTCGATGCCGATATTGTTTTTCCTTTATGTCCGACAGGTAATTAGTTTTGGTTTCTTCCACCTCCGAGATGTTGTAATCATTTGTTGGCTCGAGTTGCCTCCTCTAACGACTTAATGCTCTTGGTTATCGTTATTGTTTTTGTTAATTTTTTGCTGTTCCTGCAGTGTCTGTTTTTATATAATGCTTAGCTTTTATGTTTTGCGAAACTCTGGAGGTTTTCTTGTTTATATTTTCTTAATGTCTTTCGGCTGGAGTTTTTATGACTCTCCGTCTGCCCTCGTTCTCTGCCTTCACCTGCAGACTTTTGGTCCATTAGGTTGAACCCAGCGAGGGAGTTTGGCAAAGATGTCTCCGTTTCTTTTCCCGTTTATCGGTCAAAGCGAAGATACAAAATTAATCAATCAGTCTAAAATTAGCGACCAGTCTTTCGACATGTGAGATTCGTAAAATAAACCCCTAACTTTGATCCACAACCTTCAGCAAAATGAAGGTTGTTTGTAATGTTGGTAGGGATTAAAATTGACAAAATCTTCTCATCGACTATTCTTTGTTTTTATTTTCTTCTGTAAATTTCAATGTATCCTCAATTCAGTCGTATCAATTTCACAATCGAGTTTCCCAACGGTTTCTTCGAGTTTCTTTATCGCGATTCTTCTCTGTCATAAAAAATAAGTCAGCAGAAACAGAAGAAGAAGAAGAAGAAGAAGGCGAATAAACATTGCGCATTCAGTGGCCGTAGAAACAATGGAATAGAAATCCTTGAAAAGTCGTTTCGTACGGTATTCACCGACGATCTCGAAGCCTACGCGATGGGAATAAAGAGCATAATCTTTTGCAGAAACCATGACTTTTTTATACGTTCACTCTACCGTGGACACACTTCAATTGCTACTTTAATTCAGTTGCCGCAGACTCTTGGCTCGGTGACTAACTGTTACGACTTGGCCATAATACCACTACTGCCATGCCACACTCTTCTGATTGCTCCCATTCTTACGCAACGTGACCCAAGTAAAGCCAAGCTTAAGACGGAGACCAACCAAGTCATAGAACTCTGCTGGCTGGTGACCCACATCGAACTGGAATCGGGAAAGATGTTGAAATATTTCTGACGCTTGTTAAAACATTCTTCTTCCCCTCTCTATCGTTCCTCTCACACACTCCCTCTCTCTCTCTCTCTCTCTATCCCTCGTCTCTCGATGCGACACGTTGGCCCACTTTGTTTGTCGACTTGTCTCGCCGATGTGGTTCAAGTTGAACACTTTGTGACTAGAATTTTTCCAGTTTGAATCCGGGAGTTTTCGTGTTTCACCCCGAGCTGTATAAAGTCCTCTGATTATATTAACATTCTATTTTCTAGCTGGAATCTACTATTAAATCGCTTTCCTCGGAACAAGCGAAATAACAATTTTAATTACTCGACGGCGATTGAAGTTCAACACGAGGTATAGACAGAATTTCAATCCCTATCAGGGGAGAATGGGACAAAGTTTTGTGTCATGCTTTAGCTTAAACTAAGCGATCACTTATCAAATATCGTCGTCTCACGATGCGGACCTCGTAATTGCTCAGTCATTACCTAGTTCACTCATTATTTTCCCTCCTCTCTATCTACCTTTCGTTCCTTCTGCTTCGCGCGATCATTCGATCGTCACTCGGTCGTCTTTCGTTCATCCATTCATTTATTCATCAGTTCGATAATAGTCCAGAATCCACGACTACTCATGTTGGTTGTCAACGCCGTCGTCTCGTCCAATTTGCGGAATTTCCATTGACTTCTACTTCCATGCGCAAAATGTTCCGCAGTTGACATTATGGCTAGACCGACTCGATTTACCTGTCGTGTCAACGCAATGTCATTAACGTCACATCATTTCACGTCACGTCACTCGACGCTTGGCGCTGCGTTGCGTTGCGTTGCGACATCTCGTAAAACTCACAACCTGAAAATATGTATTTGTGTTTGTACACATTTTGCATGCTGCATATATTTTACACGATTTATATATTTATTCTCCACGCTGTATATATTACACGGTGTATTTTATTTTTGCGTACTGTATTTAATTTCCCTCGATTTGGAGGTTTAAACTTCGATCGAGAGATATTTTTAGCTTCGTGTTCTGAACTTAAGTCTTTATTTTACATTCCGGTGTTAATTGACTAAGAGGAAATTCTGTAAGGTTCTCAAAATGTTTGTAAATATTTATTTTGCAATTTATACTGTCTCCCATTATTTCTTCTCCATCTTGGTAAATCCACAAAGGTAAAGTTAACTGATGATTTCGACGTCTACAGGTATATTTCAATTATTATCTTCCCCTCACAAACTATAATTGTTTCCTTCTGTGTATTGTTACTTTAATTTCCTACTGTTATTACTTTGATTTTGATTGACTAATCCATCCGTTTCTATTCCTGTCCTTCTCTAACTCACTGTGTATAGAATGAGACTTTACCTTTGACCAGGCGATTTGTTTCTCTGCATGCGTGTAAAGTTTTCGTATTGGAGTCTTTCTTACCCACAGATACACTTGGCTACCTTGGCAAAAAAACAAAATATAAAAATAGTAACAAAAACCCGCAACTACCAGCACGTTAAACCACCAGTAGTTGATTTTCATTTAGCCTTTACTACGTCCTCTCTTTCTTCTCTGCAGGTTGCGATGCACGTTTTTTTACCGATTTCCTGCCTTTAAACAATACACACAAACACACATTCACTAAAGCCAATGGCAAGCTTCACTAATCTCGACCCACTCACACACCACACCAACAAACAAACAAACAAACACATTCACTTACTCCACTTATTCTACCACCCAGACACTTAGATCGGCTGCTTCCATGTACTAAAAGTTACCCACACAATACGACCAGAAAAGAAGAAAACACCAAACCAACCAAAGGCCTATCTTTTGACCTTCTTTATGCGTATCTTTCTATTCGACAGATGCGACAGTCTTCTGTGGAACGCAGATTCAAAATAGCCACAAATGGTCCGCATTGGCAGTGTCCGGTAATGAAGCCAGCCCGGAGTATTAATGGAATTTTTACCAGATGTAAGGTCTATTCTTTACGTCCACCATTTAGTGCTCAAAACACCAGCCTATTGTTATTGTTGCATTTTTTTCTTTTTAACCTCTTTAACTTATTTCTTTATTTTCCTTTTTGTTTCTTTTAATTGGTATTGAAATATTTCCAAATTACACACTAGTAGTGGTTGTTGGTGTAATTAGTTCGCTAGGAATGAGGCTTGTTTTAGTTAATTACCCTTTAATAACAACCTTGAGACTCTTGGAAAAATACGTGTTTTATTGGTTGGCTTTCGTGAACCCCCGTCGTTCGTGGTCCCGTGCGTCATCTTTGTGATTATCGTTCCTATATACTATATCGTGAGAAAGTCGTTGTGCAGTCGTTTAGTGGTTTTAGAGGTCATTATCATCGTCCGTAGGAAGTGTTCAATTTCTCTATTACTAGGTGCACGCGTTGCATGTACTAAGCAGTAGTTGATACTAATATTTCCTTAAAATTCGCGATTTTTAACATTGAATTTTTTTTCTTTTAAGTTTTAGAGAAAATCCTTAGTAGTATCAAAAGCTTTCGGTTGAATCCACTTTCCTATGGTTCCGGCTGCCCATCGAACTCCACCACCACTCCTAGGGTTGCCTCTCTATTCCATTACCTCGTTCGTTTGCCTGCGTCGAGACCCGAGTGAAATTTTTGAAAAGAAAACCAAAATAACGCAAAACGAGTTTGTGTTTTTCTTTTTTTTTGGTTTGTCTGTTTTTTGCTTCTTCTGTTTTAATCGAAGTAACGTGCCTACACTTAACTGTTTCCTAGCGTTGCCACCCTGCGGCGAGTTCATTTCCTTTTCGCCAATTAAAGTTGTGCTGCTTCTGTTGCTTCGGTTACTGCGACTACTGTTGTGGTGTTTGTTGTTGTGGCCTCTCCTGCTGTCGCTGCCGCCGCTGCGCCAAGCGTTGCCAACCATGTTCGTAAACAAAACCATTCTGCGAATTTTAAACGGAAAACGCTGCGTGAAATTCATTTAATTCAATTAACTTTTTACGGATTTTATTTTATCTTCCTCAACTCACTTGGGTTTTATAATTTTTTTCCTCTGTTTTCTTTCGGTTTTCATTCCAGACAAAAAGTCGTCGACATTTGGTTGTTGTTGTTCCTTGTTCATTCCCCTCCTCTGTTCGCTTTAAGTGTATTTTTTTTTTTTTTTGCTTCCTATGATTTTGCATAAATATTTCTCAATTCTATGCCCAACGCATATTGATCTTCCCTTCTCTGTCGCTCCTTCGTAATTACACTTCTTGGATTTTGTTTTTGGTTCAATTTTCGTTGACCAAAATTTGCTCCAAATTTGCACGCATTTGTTGTTTGTCGATGGCCGATGTTTCGTCGTTGCTTCGATTGCCTAATGGATCTGGCAGTCTACGCTTCAACGCCCCACGGGGCTCGTCGCCGAGGCTGCCCATCGGCCATTAAGACGTTGTTGTAGAACGTCTGGGCCTGGTCGCCAACGACTGCCGGTCTACGATTTTTGCGCAGCGACTCTGAGAATTAATTTATTCCGCCGATCGTGCAATCGATTATTAATGAAAATTTTCGCAAAAATATTACAAAAAACAAATAATTATTCGGCAAATGGCGGCTATGATTGAGTGAAGTTGGCAACCCGCAGTTGGCCACGTTACCTTGTTGACCAATTGGCGAAGGTGGAGGGGGGTTTTGGCTGATGGGGTTGGAGGGGAGGACGGAACAATACCGGCAGGTTGAGGAACGACGAGGAGCCGCCAGCCGGCAACAACGAGGTCTTCTTAATTACTGTTTGCTTGAGACTTGTTTGCTAATTGGTTGTTGTAGTTATTTATTGTTTTTCTTTTTTTGTTTGTTTTTTCTTTTTGGTTTTCCGCTTATTTTTGTTATTGTTTATTGCCCATTCTTGCTGTTGTTAATGTCGCGATTTCATTGTTAGCCTGTTCTCTTGGCTCATTATCGCTGTCTTCGTTTATTGTCTTAAATGCTTCTTTATTTTTGCATTGTAGCCATTAAGTCAATTTGCATTTTATTATACCGGTATCTCTGTCTCTGTCTGGCTTTCTCCGTGTTCCCTTGTAGTGTAATGTTTGCTTTCTTTCCCCCTTGTCACGAGTCTTTATTGCGTTTGTCCCAACTTATCGACCTGCTGTAATGCTGCACGGAACTGCAGTACCGACCACAGCTTCAAATCACTACAATCGAAAGCCATTTCAATGTTTAATTAATTTTTACTTATTTTTGAGGAACGTTATTTTATTTATTGTTTATTTAATACGTTTTTTGACACATTTTAGATTAAATATTTTTTGCTTGAATTTTGTTGTTCCTTCTTTAAGTATTTTAAAATTTATAATTAACTAAAATTTAACTGCATGTTTTTAAACCGTTTTTTTATGCTTTATTTATCATTTGCAATTTTCGTTGCGTCTCTTCTTTTCTCTCCCTCTCTTCCAGATACAAACAGCATGAGTCGTGAAAGCGATGACAATTTGAGCTCCATTAATTCAGCCTACACAGGTAACTTTTCTGTACTTATATTATTATCATTTTTTCATTTCACTTAATAGCCTTTTATTTATTTAATTGCGTTTTTGTCAACTCAACTAAATGCGTGTAATTTTTTTCTCCCACAATAACTCGGTTCCTGTTTCTTAACAATTTATTTTCATTTTCCCATCAATATTAAAAATCGTTCGTATTTTCACTCATTTCTTTTTATCACATATGCTGTGATATTTTTAACAGTTTTTTTTTCCTCCTTCTTCGCCTTTATTTGCCATACGTTAACTTTTGTCATCTTTAACCAGTTTCTGTCGTCGGCGTCGGTCAAATGATTGATGACGGATTCTTATAAAGACTTCATTCGGTCGCCGCGGCTCTCTAATCAGGTTGGCTTTTACACGGTCTGTTCATGTGTTAGCCATGGCCGCAACGAGCTGCGATCTCTATCGATCGTAGCCATAACCATTAGTAGTAGTTCAGAAGTAGTAGTAGAGAATATATTGGAAATTGTTCACCACCGACAATCATTCATCTCCACCACATGATATACATCTAATTCTATAAATAGATTATAATTCGTGATGGTATATGCCGGGAATTCTTGTGGACCTTTCGCGTTATTCCCGTTTTCACCTTTTTATCGTCGAAAACAATTGCATCATTCCATTCACCGCTCACCATCGCCCTGTCAGTCGTAACCACTCGACGTTATTCGCTAGACCTCCCTGTAATAAATCGATGTGAGTGCGAAACGACGATCCACGACCACCTGACATTTGACACTTATCGCATAATGATCGTACTGACAAATCGCTGCAACTGTTCGTTCGCTTGAGTGCTTAAAGGAGTGTCCAAAAATTGGATTAAAGCAATAAAAAATCCCACAGATGCTGTCACGACCGTAACCAGAGACAAGTGTAAAAAATTCCAAAAATAAAATGACGACAGCAAAAACATCAATATAATCATAAAACAAAAGCACACACTGAAGAAATCACAATGAAAATCATTTATAAATAAATACATGTTTCGATTTCGACGAAAATAAACAGACAAGTACCTCCAGTTCGATTTCAATACTCCACGATCGCCACGATCAGGACGGGACAGAGCAGAATATTAATGGCGAATTATTGATTTATTGAAAGTTCGATTGGCGCTACCGGCCAGATCCACACGATAAGGCACCCCAAAGAAGCCCCGTCGTCGACGACGTGCCCATGATCGTGGCGGTGGAAAAGAAGAGAAGCCAAAAGAATATGAGAAATTAAGGCAAAAATAATTCTAAAAATCGACTCAATTAAGATCTTGAATGGATTCACCACAAATGGCGTGTTACAAAAAGCACAACAATTTCGTTCATGTTGTGACTTCCAAATGGGCTTTTTTTCTATCCATACAACAATGCAATATAGTGGCCCATTATCTGTTGTAATAGCTTCCGTTGTTCCCCAGGTGGCCTCCTATCGGCCGGTCGTGTTGAGTGTGGTGTTTGTGTGCAAACTCCCTAACTAAGTGAATTGTGTCGCCGGCAGCGGACAGGGCGAACAACTGTTGCTCAAACAATGGCGAGCACGTCTTAATTGATCGCTAAAATATTTGCCAACCACCATCGTAATGCGTAATGGGAGAGAGATTTGGTGAAGTCGTCTGCACCATCTTTACGAAGCCGTTTTCTCTCAGTGTTCTTTTAGAACCGGGTGACGGTGATTATGTCATCTTTAATAGATCTGTCGTTTCTCGATTTGAATGGAATTGTCAACAAAAGCTTCTCTAATGCCAACACGTGCTCGGGTATCGAATTTTGGCCCGATCCTCCACAACATGGATCCGAATCCGAGTCGAGTCGAGTCGAATCGTTACGTGATCTTCAGTCGATCTCGCTGTTTATTTATCTGTTAATATGTCTCTCTGTCTCTGCCTCCCTCTCTGCCTCAAGTCAAGTCAAGTAAATTCTTAATGAATTTTGATATTAAATGACGAATTAATATTTGAAGTAATATTTTTTCTAATCTCTCTATGTTTATCCTGGCCATAAAATGACTTATAGCCAGTAGGAGACGGCAGTTTGTTTATTTTTATTTTATTATTTTTATTCCATTTTTGTTTTTTTGTTTATCAGTTTTTCATTTGATTTTCATTTTCCTTCAATTAAATTTCACTGTTCGTCTTTGTTGCGTGTGTGTGCGAAACAATTTCCTCTGTCCGGCAATTAATTATAATTAAGTGGATCAGTAAAGACACGCAAATCCGTCAGAAACAATGATTGCCTAACCACTGCAACAACGACAACAACAACAACAGTGACAACAACACCTGCAGCTTTTCGTTCACCAACAACAACAACAACGTTCATCTCAGGCATCCACTCGAACGAATGAGTGAAATTCTTGAAAACCCACACGGCGGCAACGGCGATCATCGACGATCATTAGAAGTGAATTTGATTAGCTATTGTTGTTGTTGTTGTTGTTGTTGTGTTTCCGCCGCAGCGCTTTTAAGTCCAGCTTAATTTGCATTCGCTGCAACTGCTGCGGCTGGTGCTGCGAATGTGGGACGAAAACGCATGCGCCAGCGAGCGTTTGTGGGAAACGCTTGATCGCCGTTTGGTTTAACTTGCAAGCCCAACAACGCCCACTGAAGAACCACTGCAACAACAACAACAGCAACGAAGCCATCCATATCGACAGCAGCAGCAACAACCCCAACACCAACACCAATAATCCCAGTAATAAAATCCGCCCAACGGATTCTACAAACACTTTTAATCTCAACATGATCATTTGAATTAAATGCGATTTAATTGATTTAGCGATAGCCGACGACAACTGCGGCGGTGACGATTGTCGGACAGCGCCCGTCGTCCGTCGTCCGTCGTCGGTCGTCGGTCGAGATCGATGGAAGGATTTATCGTTGTTGTCACGATCACGATCGTCAACAAATAAAACAGCCAAAACAACGATCGCCGCAAAAACCTGACCCGGTCTGGCCAAACAAGGCTCGAAACACGATCGCGATTCGGATAAAACTGCAGCGCTGTTGTTGGTGAGGATTTAGTTTTTGCCGTCGGCTGGAGGATGGAAATAGGTCAGCGCACGCATTTAAGGATTTGTCAAAACACTCGTCGTCGCGCTCGAATTGGCTCGAGAAGTCGACGTCTCAGACTTTGCTGCTGGGCGCCAACCGTGGCCAATGTCAATGCAGCAGTGGCGGCAACTGCGGCTTTGATGACTCACCGCAGACACCGCGTCGAACCAACAGACGGACGGACAGACAGAGGGACAGCCAGACTGTAGCTGGACAGACGGACAGTCGTCTCATTAGCAGCAGCCGCGCAGCCGCCTTTGAACTGAAACTAAAGTTAGAAATTCAAGCGATTATCGCATGGTTGTTTTTGATGTTGTTGTTGTTGTACTTGTAGTCACACTCGTTGGCGACACCTCGCTCTTAATGCGGCACCATTTATTTTACTACAAGGAAATCGCCTGCCATTGCCTTAAAATGATTTACTTGGAATATGATGACGATTGCAGTCGAGCATTGTTGTTGCAGCCGCCATGCATGTAGTCGGGGTTGTTGTTGCTGCTGCTGGTTGTTGTAGTTGTTGTAAGGAAATGCAACATTCGCCGACTGTGATTGAATTATTGATCGCAGCCGAACCCGAGCACCGAGACATTGACTTTTCTTCGGAAAAAGTTAATTGCTTCGATTTGTCAAACACTTTGTCAAAGTGTCTGGAGTGTTGTTTTTGTTTTCTTTGCATTGTTGCTGTTGCTGCCGCCAAGTGTCGGCAATAAATTAAAAGCATTTGTATTAAAAGCAGTTGTGCATTCAATTGTATTTCAATAGTTATTCGCCTTTGATGCAAAGTGGTTTCGGCTTTCGTGGGAATGGCGAGTGGCCATTGATGGAGTGGACTGTTTTGCTTGTTTGATAATCAAACCATAATTAGTTATGTTCAGCAAAGTGTTTTGGGAAGAAGGAAAGGGAAGTCGATGGCCTCAGCTCCATCTTTCTCCTCCACAATCAAATTTCACTTGCCATATTTGTTGCGATGTATTTGTTTCCCTTTCATTGACTTGAATATCTTTGAATTCCAATTGAATCCTTTTGTAATCGAGCGAAACCGTATGTTTTCAAACTACTTGACACTCAATGAAGACACAATTGAGTCACTAAATATTGTTTTTACTTGAGCTTAATCGCTGGCTCATTTTTAAGCCCAGCTAAAGACTGTGTCCTAAACCGCAGCCGGTCATTTGCCATCGCCTCGTTCTTGAGTTTTGTTGTGGTTTAGCATGATCTCGCGACGTGCATAAATTGTCTCTACTGTTCCAAACGCTCATGATAAATTCGCATAGATTTTTGATTTCTAATCTACTCGAATTGCCTTCAATTTGCGTTCACCCGCAGTTGGTGGACAGACGGAGGGAGAATAAGTGGGAGAGATGGACAGACAGACAGACAGACAGAGGAACAGACAAACTGTCGAGACGGCGAAAAACTCAAAGAGAGAGGGAGACAGAGCGATCGACCGCTTGTCCCAAGAGCACAAAACTGAAAGCTCAAATCCCATAAATCAATTAGCCTCTTGACACCGAATTCACCAATTTTGTTGTTACTGTTTTTTCATTGTGTTTTCTTATTTTTATTGTTGTTTCGATTGGTGTAGTTATTGTTGTTGTGTTGCCGTAGTGGAACTCATTATTTTTTCCGCCAATTGCAACAAACAATTGAGGCAATTTTCGAGATTTGAGAATTAAATTGAATTCCCATTCACCGTCGCTATCGCCATCGCCATCACCATCACCGATGCCATCGCGATTACTGTCGCCATCACCATCGCCATCGCCATCGCCGCCATTCACTTTGGTTTGACTTTCTTTCGCTTCGCTTTACATCGCCGAAAACTGTATCCCATGGATGCGCGCGCCCGATGCGACGACTTTGTTAATCTCGAAAGTGATTGCAAAATCGGAGAGAAGTCTATCGGGGAACAACAACGACAACAACATGATCAACAACAACGAAAAGATTAGCAACAACAACGGCAAAAAGTGATCGCCACCAACACGAACAACGTGATCAGCAACATTTCCGCTTATTAAACTGCAATTTTTCATTTCAAATCCCCATCATCATCATCAACTGTCTGTCTGGTCGACTGTCTGTCTGTCAATCCGTTGGCCTATCGGTGGATTTGTCGACCTCAGTTACGCATGCGCTAATTGCAGTTGTTGGCGTCTTGTAGTTTGTATCTCGTAAACCTCATATCTGCCGTTTTGACCTTTTCGCACGACTACTGTGTGCAGCCACTATTGTTGTTGTTGTTGCTGTTGTTGCCACAGCCGCGGCTAATGACGCCAGCTCCGATGATGATGATGATTATTATGTTTTGGCTACCGTCTGGCCACCTCCATTCCCAACGCCCGCCGCACAGTGGGTCAAATTGATTTGATTCAAGGTGAACAGACAATTTTCGTGCAATTTTTTTCTCCACTATTATTTCTCATGACGGCTGCAATTTTTTCTCCTCCTCTCTCTTTCTTCCACCCTCCTTTTGTCTCTCCCTCTCTCTCTCTCTCTCTCTCTCTCTCTGGCTAGACCTTTGGCCAAATCATGGGCAAAAATTCACAAGAAACTGAAATAATTCTTCTTTGCCTTTACGGGTCTTATCGGACTTTGTTGTAGTAGTTATTGTAGCTTTTGTTGTTGTTTTTCTTGTTGTTGTTCTTATTGTTGTTGTCGGCACGGCTGCTGTTCAACTTTCACTGTACTGTAGTCGAGTCGTGAGGCGAGGCGAGGCCAAACCGAGATGATGACGATGATGCGGCAAAAACTCTCGGATTTACTTTATTTGCTGTATTTTCTGTGTGGCTGGGTTTCAAATTTTAGTTCACAACAACAAAAATAACAACAACAACATAACAGCAACAACGCTCGACCTGGCCCATGCGAACCCTCACTTAAGTCTGCCAAACGTCTGCTCCAGATCGTCGGCCGCCGCCATAATTTTTTTCTTTAAATGTCAAGCAAGCATCGGAGGAAGAATCAGACGAAGAAGTCTGGGAAAAAGGAGAAAAAACTCTGTCAGAAAATAAAATTGAAAAGCCTCGAATGAGAAGTGGAGCAGATGAAAAAGTGGAGAAAATAGAAATATTTCCTTTTTTCTCTGTGGCTGTTGATATTTGCGTGATATCGTTTTTAACTCCAATATTTGCATTATTGTTTATAATTTTTTTTGTAATGTTTTTTTGTTGTTGTTTTTTTTTGCTTCTTGTTTTTCGTCTTCATTGCCGTCTCCTTATTGGCGCTGTTTGTGCCAAGTGTGTTCGCCTGGACCGTCGGTGGCAACTGCGAAATATCAATATTTATCCCAGACGGTTACTGTTCAGTATTCTTGTCAATATTCGGTCCACAATCACGATACTTAAGCCATTTTCAGTGGAATTTTTCCATATCCGTTTAGGGGCTCGAGGCCCCCTGGAACGAGTAGAGTTTATTTATAAAAATAGTTTGGTCTTTGTGATATTTTAGCTTTATTTGGTTTTTATACTTTTTTATTGTATTTTCATAAATTGCTTCATTTTCTCTAAACTTTACTCTTTCTGTTTGTCCACGTGTTGGGATTTAAAGCATGTTTCATTCAATTTATTTAAAGTTTTGTAGTTTTCGCTACTGCAAGACACTTTAATTTGTAGAATGAAGTGTATTTAAACTTCACGTTTTAATTTGTATTTAATCTGTCTATTAAATATAAACAAATTTTCTTGGTAAATAATATCCAGACAAATTCCGTCACTTCAGAAAAACATTCCCATTTCTCGAAGATTTAAAATTCCCAACTCTCCAGCCCTTTGATGACTCAATCTGCCCGATCAACGGCCCGACGTTCCTTCGGTCGAACGTGGGCCGATGTTTTGCTCCACACTCCACTAGTCGACACCAAAACTAGTCATGGAACGATGTCTTGTCGTGGAACTTTCGCCGGAAGCTGATTATTAATATCTTGGCACGGTACCGTAGACTGGGGACCGACTGGGGATCGACAGAAACAAACAGTTACACATGCGGAGACAATCGATCGATAAATCACCCGACTAATTAATGACTGCAAAAGGCCAAGCTGAAGCCGAAAAAGTGGACGAAAAATAACAACAAAAAAATAACAATAGCCATCAAGTGTTGCCATAGAGGGATCAGAGGCCCAACCTTAACAATTGAAAGTTGCATGAAAAACCAGCTAATAAACTCATAACTCTTGCCACTAACTACACAATCCCGAGTCATAACAATAACAAATATGAAAAAAACATAACAACAAAATAACAAATATAACAAAAAACAACAACTACAACAACAATCGGATATGGTTAATGGTGTCTCGCTAACAACTCTTTAACTCCGTTTTTTGCGATCCAAACCCGATCTTTGTTTGATTTCTGTGCTTTTTCTTTTCGTTTTGTTTCTCGCCACCCCTTCACCGTGTCCCCCTACCGCCAACCGCCTCCCCGCCACGCCCACGCCCACCTCGCCCGCCGCCGCCGCCCAGACATGTACCAGGAGACAGTGAAACGCTTCACGCGCTCCTCGCTGTCGCCCGAGATGGATCGCTACTCGTCGTCGCCGTCGCGTCGGTCCACCCGGTCGATGTCCAACTCGCAGAGGTCCTCCGACCACGATCGCAGCTTGTCCTGTAAGTTGTCCCCGCCTCCCCGGCTCCTCCTCCCCCACCAACCCTCCAGCAACACCCCATCACCACCTGTTGTTGATTGATCTCTCTTGAGACATTCAATTGTCTTGACTTTCGTTTATTTGTTTATTTATCCATTTTACTTATTTTTCCGTTTTATTTATTTTTCTGTTTTGTTTATTTCTCTGTTCCGTTTTGTTTGTTTCTTTGTTTTGTCTGATTTTGTTGTGTTTTTGTTTCGATCCTGCTGCACCCCCGCCCCGCCCGCAGTCGATTTGTATGTCGAGGCAACCGGTCGTCGTCGCAGCTCAGGTAAGCCAGCCTCACATTTGGAGACGCCGACTAACCAACCTCTCACCCTCAACCCACTCCCCAACATTCTAACAACTTTTGTTTTCCGCTTTGATCGCGTTCGTCCGATGCCGTTGACCACCTGTTGCAACCGGCAGCTGCTGCTGCTTCCGTCGGCTTTCATCGCCATCGAGCCCAAGGCAAACCCATGTTTGTGGCGAAAGTATCGTAAAATAAAATTTCGTAATTGCACTTCTCGGATTTTGATTTCCTTTTGATTTTGCCATTTAATTGTTTGACTGTGTTTTTTCCATTGTTTATTTGTTGATTTGTTTGTTTATGTATTAATTTATTTTTATTATTTTAGCGCCTTGAATTTTTCGTTTACGTTTCGCCACCTCTTTTACGACCAATGTCAGTAACCGATTACCGCGTAATGTAATCGGTATTTCAGTTTGTGGAAGTGGGAGAAATTTATTTTGAATCCCTTGTAATTCCGCGTAATTTTGGTGTAACCAAGAGGATGAGGAAGAGAAATATACGTTGATTTTTTATTGTTGAAGTAATATTTATAAAGCGAGATTCCACAAAAACTCTTGAGATGAAGTTAATGTAAAATCTAAAGTGGATTAAAAAGGAATTTATAACTTTGGGGATAAAAAAGGAATCAGAGAATGATGTTCATAAACTCGATCCAAACTGGAGAATTTAATGAGCAGAATATAGTTTCAGGATTTCAGATTAATTCTTGAGATTAAGTTATTGCTAATATACAGAAAAATGTGAAGGGGGGAAAGTAATAAATAAAATAATGACTTAAAACTTGGATGAGAAGAGAGGAATCAGAGATGTTCTGGTCGATAGTACTCGCTCGATATTTACAAATTTTGTTCATAAATTTATAAATGCTGCTCATAAAACTCGATGCAGAGACGGGAATTTCAAGCTTTCATCTTAGTCATGCCGAGGATCGATGAACTTCGTTCCATTTACTGACGGCAACTTCGTCTGCAGCGTCAGTGGGTGCAGTGTTGGTGTTTGCGGAGACCTCCGTCAGAACCGCCCATGCCTTTCGTAGGCTCGGCCAATTTAATTCAATTTGGCGGCAAATCACTTGTCAACATAATTGTGTTTGTTGCCGTCATTATGGCTTCTGTTGTGGGTATGTTGGCTGTTGCTGTTGTTGTCGTCGTTGTTAATGATCAACATTTCAACGCAGACATTAATGTGACACAAAGTATTAATCAGCCATGAAAGAATGTGGGCGCCAATGCCAGCCTTTTAATCCATCAGCTTATCCCGGATCAACCTAATCGCTGACATTGGATGAGCTTTAATTCGCCGTCCGCTAAGTATTGTTTCAAATTGGTTTTCCAAACGATCGTTTGTAGTTTCATAAGTCGCTGCTCTTCATCAATCATCTTCACAATTAATCCAAATTTAATTAATCATAATTTCGAATTGAAATTCAAATTTAATTTAAGTGTTTCCCACGAAATCGTGATCTCATTCCCATTACCGCATTCACCGATCGCTCACTGCCTGAGTATTGAATTCGAATGCAACTACTTTACATTTTTCTTTCAATTTCAATTATTGATCGGCAACAAGGCGAAGGCCGTGGGCGCCATCTCGAGTATGGTGAGGTTTTCATTTATTTATGGCGACATCTGCGACGATCCCCCGTGATTGATTCCAGGAGCCGATCGCGGCAGCCAATGAGCTCATTGCCAACAACTCCCAGCCACCGACACTGGGGCGCGACACCGGGCTTTCCATAATCGATTTTCGCACTTCCCGCGGTCGTCAAACGATCGAAGTTTTTATTGATTACCTCCGAGGTCTCCGAGTTTCGTTCCTGGCTTCTGCCGCCGGTCGCCTTCGACTTGTCACGCCTTTGGTCATCTCCGCTCGCATGGGGGTGGTGTGTGTGAGCGTTGCCAGACTGCGATTTTTTCGCGGCATATTTATGTGTCATTAACTGCATTTGAACGATAAAATCGACCGTTTTTTTTTTTGTTTTTTCTCTCTTGTTTGAACATTTTTGCTTAAAAACTACATTTTACACTTGAGTTATTCTCTGTTTGCAATTACATGACATCATGCACATTTTCTGCCGCTGCTGCTGCTGCTTCTGCTCTCGCCTAAATCTCTCCTTTTTCTCCCCTATCTATCACTCTCTCTTTCTGCCTATATCCGTCTCTCTGCCTCTTGCGACTGACATGTGATGATTTCATGTTTATCTTTCGTATAACATTTTTCATTTTTTCATTGGTAATTTTTTCTTGTTTTTGTGCAATATGGATTATTGTGTTATTGTTTTGTTTTGTTTTATTTTCATTTTTGTGATCATGCATTGTTCACATCAGTTTCATCATTATTATCTGGGTGTCGTGTTATTGTTGTTGTGATAATGTTTTGTGATATATAACGAACCATCACGATGTCACCGTAGTTCGAACAACATTTTTTAATTAAAGCAATCAGTTGATACGATCACGAAAATTCATTCAAGGTTTCTCCGGGACGGACGACGGTATCGGGTGGGGTTTCGGGAAAGGTCGAAATATCATATAGTCAATGTCGTATAATTGGAGCCGATCGCGTTTGAGTGAACTATTTATTATAATATATTTCTCTTGTGCAGATGAATAAATATATGGTATTGGTAATATAGAGATCTGATGATGATTTCCCTAGGTAATCATTGTTGAGGGCGGCATTATTTATCATGGCTCGAATAATTCAATAGGAACCGAGTTGTTTAAAACAATAGTTTAAGGATAATGATACCTATCTATTAATATATTCTAGAAACACCTCGATCAGTTCAAGCTTTATCTAACTGTAATGAATCTCGTGTCCTTTTCAGATCAAGGAGCCGTTCTTACAATCGACACAGAACAGTTTATAATTGGTCAGAGAGTCTGGGTCGGCGGAGCCCGTCCCGGACAGATCGCGTACATCGGAGAGACACATTTCGCGCCCGGCGACTGGGCGGGCATCGTGCTCGACGAGCCAAATGGTAATATATATATTTTTAACAATTCATATTTTTCTTATTCAAAATTCATTTATCTACAATTTTCAATTAATTCCAAATTTAATTATTTTCAAGTTTCAATGAAATTTTTAAAATTTCTGAAATGTTTAAAGTTAAAATTTCAAAAAATCTATAATTAATGAACTATTTTAATTTCGAAAATAAGTGTTTTCCAGAGTTAAAGAATCATTTCAATTTTTTTTAATTAAGGTAATATTTTTAAAGTTCTAAAATTAAAGAAAATTTTAACATTTTTGGAATTAAAAAAAGTTTGAAATGATCTAAAATGAAGTAAACGTTTTAAATTTATAAAATTCAAGAAAATATTAAATTACTTAAATTTAAGAAAAATTTACAATTCTGAAATAAAATATAATGATTAGTTTCGAAAATTAAACTGAATTAAGGAAACATTATAAATATCCAAAATTAGAGAAACATTTAAGAATTCTCAAATTGAGGAAAAATTAAAATTGAACAAATTGAAGAAGATTTAAAAATTTAATGGAAACCTTTATTGCGAGTTTTTATGAAACAAATTATGTAATTTAAGGTAAAAACGATGGATGCGTTGCTGGCAAACGCTACTTCCAATGCGAACCAAGGCGCGGCATCTTCTCGCGCCTGACCCGACTCACGCTGGCGCCGCTGCCGGGCGTCATCCCGCCCACCTCGCCGCTGTCCAAATACACGCCCGACCGCTCGCGCACAGTCTCGCCCACGGCGAGCATCCGCAGCTCGATCTACCGCAGTCCAGGCAGTGAGTAGTCGTCATCCTCCCGCCTCTGAACCCACCAACCCCTCCGCCAGAATGTCCGTTAATTAATTTATATGTATTTTATTATTATTATTATTATTCATCGCGGTTGTAGAGAACGGCCTGACAGTCGGCGACCGCGTCATCGTCTCTTCCGGCTTCGGCAGTCGCCCCGGCATCCTGCGCTACCTGGGCGAGACCCAGTTCGCCTCGGGCAACTGGTGCGGCATCGAGTTGGACGAGGCCACAGGCAAGAACGACGGCTCCGTGGACGGCATCAGGTGCGGCCCCTTCCCTACTTTAAGCCCTCTTCCCACTCACTCTTTGTCTTTCCTTTCACTTGTCGAATTTTGTCACTAAATGCCTCTCCAATATTTTCTCTTCTACCCCGAAATTGTTCGACGTTCTTTAGGTACTTCGAGTGCCAGCCCAAGTACGGCGTTTTCGTGCCGATCGCCAAAGTCTCCTTGTCGCCGTCGTCGAAGAAGTCGCGTCTCTCCAGGGCCGGTTCCCGTGAATCTCTGACGTCGATCGGCACCATGAACAGCATCGCCACCACCAACACGTCGCGTCTGCGCATGAGTGCCCAGGTATAGAGTTCGTGACTTGTGACTCCCGCGCACAGTGATCGACAGCTCCCCCAAACCCCACCATCACCTCTTTCGCCATCGCCACCCCAAGAACCCCTTGAATATCCTCAGTCCACCCTCTGACCATCATCACCAAAAGCCATTAACTTTCATAGTTTTATTTTTGGTTGTTCCTTCTATGAAACGTTGATTTTGAATTTCAATATTTTTGAAATTAATATTAATATTTGTATTTAATACCTGAATGTGTCAAGCTAAATATTTATTTATCCAATTTAATATTTTATTTTTGTTTGTTGCTTCCATGAAACGTTCTTCTGTTTTGAACTTCAATAATTTCAAATGCAATATTTATATTTGTATTTTTTACTCTTAATACCTGAAGCTAAATAATTTTATTTATCCAATTTAATATTCCACACAAATTGTTTGATTGTACGTTCTTCGTTTTGAACATCAATATTTTTGAAATCAATATTAATACTATTACTATTAATACATACATATTCCATGCTAAATATTTTTATCTAATTTTATATTCCTTGATTATTTTCTCCCTCCTCATAACATAATTTTTTGTTTGCGATATTACCAAGTTATGAACTCTATTAAATTTTGTATTTGATCATTTCAAAAACATACTTTTGTACTTTTGAAACTTAGTTTTTTTATTTGGAAATTTGTAATTGCCAACCAAACTATAATTTTCGAACACCTGCCCTGCCCTGCCTCCTCTACTCCCGTAGTAGTTCCACCTGTCTAACCTCGACCCTAATCTTAGTCTCGACCTTAACCCCGATTAACCTCTAATCAAACCTCTGTATTTCCATGCAGCGCAAACCGTCGTCAATTAAACCAACCGCTAGCACGCCGAAAAGCCAATTTTCCATGCAGGTACGCAACGTTTGATCTTCACAATAACGATAACGTAAAATGTATACTGTAGTGAGATGAAACTCTCGATCTGCTATTTCTACGTCTGTTTGTTTCTGTATAATTGGCTTCTTGTTTATCTATTTGTCTACTATTTTTATTTTCGCCGAGCTGTACATATCTTGAATATTATTATTATCTTCTTCTTCTTCTCCACCTCTCACTAACTCCTAAACTAAGTTCAACTATTCTACTAACGAATACACTACACTAACCACTGCCAGTCCCGCACTCCATCAAGCCCCGAAGCCCATGATTAACCTGTGTCTCTGTAATTCAAAATATTTATTTTTAATTATTTTTGGAATATCTATGTTACTTTTGGAATGTTTTAAGTTGTTAATAAAAATAAACAAATTTTTGCTCAAATTTCAAAAACAAACCACTCTCTGTGCACGCTTTATTTTTGGGTTTTTCTTTTTGTTTTTGTTTTTGTTTTGTTTTATTCGCATTTTATTTATTTATTCTACACTTCACTAAGTTTTTGATTTTTAGCTTCTTTTGGATGTTGTTGTTATACTGTTTTGCTGTTTGTACATATTCCTTCCCTGCATGACTCCAATATAATCCATGGGGATTTAATTAATAGAAAGCTATCTGTACACAAGTTTGTTATTGTTTGTGGTTGGGATTATATTGTATATATATTGTATATATTAGAGCTAGACGTTCTCCGGTTTGAATATTCCTGTTCCTTACATGCCAGAGTTATTTTTTCCATGATTAAAGTGGCTTAAATTTGTTTGTATTCATTTGGCTAAAATCAAAATTTAAAGATGCCAGAAGTACGTTTAGTGTTCATTTGTCATTTGTCTTCCGGCTACGATAGCTACAAGCCATGTGACAACTGTTTCGTTATATACGGTGATCAATAATTACTAATTAATATTAGTTGGTAATAATTAGTTATTATTGATCGTTTAAAACAAAATTTAAAAAAGTGCATTTTTCAATTTCTTTCCAATTCTGATTTTGAGTCTTTCATTAGCCAGTATTTAAATGAATTCAAAATTAATTTGTCATAATATGAGTCAATTTGAAAAACGAATATTAATTAGTTAAAATGTAAATGAATTCAAAATAAATAATTAATTCCGAATTATTCATAAAAATTATATTAGTAGTCAAAAATTAAATTTAAATTCAAAGTCATTCAATTCTTCAAAACTTAAATTAATTAAAAATTATTAATTTAATTAGTTAAAAATCAAATCAATTCAAAATAATTAATTACAATTATTATTAATTAAGTTTACCATCATTTAAATGAATTCAAAATAATAATTTTAATTAGTCAAATATTTAATGAATTCAAATAATTAATTGAATTGCAATGAAACAAAATTATTAATTTAATTAGTCAAAATTTAAAGGATTAAAAACCATGAATGTGTTTTTTAGCTGGTGTTTTCTGTTCGTCTGCATGTTACTAAATTATTTTCTTCACCCTACACTTCACCCTATACCTCACCTTTTGTACTACACCACACCTTTATCTGTCTTCTATAATTCTCTGCAATGTGTGATCGTGCTATCTCTGGCTTTGTACTTGTAGAACCGAGCAAACGATGAAGCAATAAATTAATGTCTTTTCTCTTCCTTTCTCTTCTCTCACTCTCTCTCTTTGTGCCTTTCTCTCTCTCTCTCTGTCTCTCTTTGTTTCAGGACCTTTTGCGAGAGAAAACGAACCACATCGAGCAGCTGATGATCGAGCGCGACCTGGACCGCGAGGAGGCGCAGAACCAGGCCCACCAGTTCCAGAAGAATATCAGTGAGGTAAATATCTACAGCGACACGAAGTACGTACTCAGCTGCTATGGCGAGAGCTCGACGCCTCCGCCTCCGCCTTTGACGGCCGGCAGCGCTGCAGGAGCTGGCCATGAGGCCGCCAGTACGGAAGCGTTGGTAACCGAACGAACCCCCCCAACAACAACAGCACCGAATGGACGCTCGTCGTCAGCGTCGCCGCCGCGGTCGCCGACGCCGAACAGGAAGAAAGTGTGGTTCAGCGATAAAAAGAAACTGTTTTCGGTTGGTTGGTGAAGGTGAAGGTGATGGAGTGGAGTGGAGTGGAGTGGACGGAGCTCGCAGCCAGCTCCCCTCCCCTCTCCTATTGACCCTGGTCCCACGCCCACGCCCACTTCCCCGTCCCCTCGAAGGCTTTAAGTGACGAGGTACCTTTGGAGGATTCGGGGCGCCCGTGGGGAGACCTCGGCGGGTTTCGGTTTCGATGTTGGTTTCGTTATTTTTCTACAGATTTGCTTTGTTTGTGTTGATCCTCCCCCGACCCCGACCCCGCACCCTCTTCCGCCCCTGCCCCGGAAGTGGGCTCGGGTTGGAATCACGTTTTTTCCCCTCATGTTCTTCACATTTCTCTCCTAATCCTCTCGGCGTCCGGCGTTTAGTTGTTGTTGTCGCCGTTCATGTTCACACCAATGTTGTTGTATGTTGCAAGGTGGATTTCATGTTGGTGTTGTAATTGTTGTTGTAGTTGCCGCCCTCCCGCTAATGCTTTGTGTTGTGTGTTTTGTGTTTGTTGTATTTGCTGGTCGTAATTTACATTTCAATTAACAAGCTGTTGTTGCACTTGTTTCCACACTGTTGTTGTTGTTCTTGTTTTTGGTGTTGCCAATTTTTGTTGTTGTTGGTTGTTTCTGGAGTTACTGGTTTGCTTGTTGTTGGTGTTGGTGTTGCTGTTGCTGTTGTTGTAATTTGTCTACAATCTAATGCATAATTTGCTCACGATTATTCAGCAAGTCACGTTTGGAACGGCCAAAAAAGCAACAACAACAACATTGGAAACACAACATTAGCAACAACTGAAAAATCGGCAACAATATCGAAGACAATAACAACAACAAAATCGGCAACAATGTCGAAAACAATAACAACAACTGTAAATAACTGCAACAAGAGCCACAACTAACAAAGCAACAACGAAAACAACGTGGATTAGCGAGTTTAACCACCATCATCATCACTTGTTACAAACAAGCGGCACCAGCACCGGCACCGGCACCGACAACCACAACAAAAGCAAAAACAATTGCAGAAACACCATCATTACAAACATTTGCCTTGTTGTTGCCGTTGTCGTTGTCGTTGTCGTTGGTCGTCGTGAAATTTTCGCCTGTTACGGCGATTTACTAATTTTTTTTTTATTTTTCGTTTTCTGTCGTAATTCCCGAACAGATCATAAACCTTGAAACTATTTTTACCTTTTATAACAGAAAACAAAAAAACTTGTCGCGACTGAAACTAACAAAACAACAAAAGCATGCCAAAAACGGAGTTGAACAGTATTAATTTTCATATTATAAATTAATTATTTCCCTAGTTTGATCATATCTAAATATCTAATTATGGTTTTCTTCCACTTTCCCCTATCTGTGATATCATTTATATAAAAAAAGGGGTTTTCAAAATTTGTTCTCTAAATGATTTTTATGACTTCCACACGATAATCAAATTTTTGTTTGAAATTTATTAAAATAAATCTCATATCTCATTTTAATTATTTGAACTTCATTGGTCGTGAACCAGTTGATATTTTCTATAATCTCACATTTTGTTGAATTATTTTCTATTTATTTGTCTTCCTAACAAATGTTTTTTAATTTTATTTTTAGTTTTTACTTTTCAATATATTAAAATTTTCATCTTCTTTGAAACCCCTTATTTTCCCTCGGTCTCCCCGGGGACGTCGTTGCGTCCGCCATTTCACCATCATCTTCGTGGTGGCCTCTCGCTCCTCGTGTTCGCGGTTTATTCACACCCTTGCTCGTCAAATTTAATTAATTATTATAATTAGTTTTCTCGCTGTTGTGGCTCCGCGGCCATTTCACCGATTCGGCACACAATCACCTCCTCCTCCTCCACCGCCGCCCGGCAATTGAGGACATCTATTTACTTCTCTGTTTACTGACTTTTTCGCACTAGTGCACTATGTACTTTATTTTTAGTTCATGTCTCAATGTCTCTGGTTTCTTCTTTCTTCTTATTATCTTGCTGTTTTTTCCTATGTAACGTTTTTGTGAATTTTTATTTTGAACTCTTTTTTCTATTTGATTTTTTCTATTTTATTTTTCTCTTATTTGTTCTATTTTTGCCTACAATTTTTCGTTATATTTTGTTTGTTTACATTCGTGTTTTGTGTAGTTGTTTTCGGTTGTTGTTCGTTACTTTTGCGCTGATTATCGTCGATGATGCATCAGTTTTCTGTCCTCCTCTCTCGCCCCATCCTTCTCTCTCTCTCACTCTCTCGCGTTGGTGGCTAACAAGCTCCATTTTCCGAGCTTAACCTAAAATCTATTTAAACTCTGTTTTTGTTAATGCTCCTTATTTTGTTGAAGTGTTTGTTATTGTTGATGTTGATGTTGATGTTGATGCTCATGTTGTTTTTGTTGTTGTTCTTGTTAAAACTGCTTTGTAAAAATTGTACAATAAAACTTTTTAAGATGTTAAACTTAAGCTTCTTCTTCATTACTTTTATTGTTGGGTCTTCGCCGTCGCCGTCGTGTCTTCGTCTCGTCTTCGTCTTCGTCATCGTCCTCGTTGCTGTCGAGCGCTTTGTTGTTGTTGTTGTCGCCATTTGAACGCCCTTGAGGAGCTCTCGAAATGTGTCCAAGTTAATCCGGGCCGAGTCGAGTTTAATTAGAGATCTGGTCTCCATAACGAGCCACATGGGGAGGTCTAATTAAGCATTTTTTTGTACTGTTGTTGTTGCTGTTTTGGGTGGTCCCCGGGGTCTAATTAAAAGTTTTCGCTCTGCTGCTATTTATCCCACTTAGCAAATGGATTTCAATTTAGATTTAAGAAGATCTAGGAGTAGTCTTAGGATTTTTTAAACATATTCCTGTTTTTACTTTTGTTATTTGTTAACAATCTCTTTTCTTAGATTCTTTGTTGATATTTAAATTATGGTAGTAATTTTTCTTATCTTGTTTTAACTTTTTTTTAATTTTGGAGTGTGTATTTTTTTTTTTTGTAGTTTTTTATACTTAAGTTCATCATTTACAAATTTTTTTAATTTGTTATTTTTGAAGCTTTAGTTCATTATATGTTTTTAGTTTTTAGAAATTTACAGTTAGAATTGTTTATTTGTGTATTTTCAACTTTATCCTTCTGCTAGTTTCTAGTATTTACTCAGTTGTTTTTCATATCTTGGTCCCCCTCCTGCGCCCCACATCCGCTCCCTCTCGAATCTAACCAACTGCAAACATTTTCATTTTATTTGCTAATTATCTGAGTTTTTTGTTATTTTTCATTCCACATAAAAAAACAACAACAACCCACCAACCCCTCCTCCATCGAACACACTCCCGCACGTTCCTCGCTCAATCTCACCCTCTCTCTCTCGCTATAGCTTAGACTCAGCGACGCCGATCGTTGGGCCCGCCTCATCGCACGCCGCAGCTTCCGGCTGGCCGACCTGCGCCGCGAGTTCCGCGGCTGGAGTGGAAAGCACGAGCAGCACTGCATCCTGCACAGCGTCCTCACGCCGCTGCGCATCAAGTGAGCGGCGACGTCGTCGGCTCTTCCCGCCAGCCCCCGCTCTCCAGTCGGTCTCCCACTCTCTCGCACTCTAACTCTCTCTCTCGACACCTGCTACCGGTTAATCAGTCGTCAATCGGCGGTCGTCAATCGGCAGTCGTCAATCGGCAGTCGCCGGTCGATCACGCGTCGTCGGTTGGTCGTGCGACGGTCTCCGCCGCCCTCCCTACTCCTCCACATACGATGTTGTGCTCAAAGCTACAGGACGTCTTCTATGCAGATCTCCTGCCCTCGTCGCCAAAAACAAAAAACATCAACACATAATCATGCAATCGATATCGACGAAGAAATTTCAAATATTTTTGTTTAATTTTTTTTTTCTTGGGAAAAAATTTATATAACATATTATTTTAATTTAATTTTTTATGTCTTTGGAAAAATGAAAAATTAAGTTTTCTTTCATCGTCTTTGAGGAAATTTTCGCTCCCTTCAGGCTGAAGATGAGAGCGTTTACGATTACTATACGATTAAGCGAATTTTTTTGCTTCTGTTATTTTTACATTCATACATATATCTTATTTTTAATGACATGATAATGAAGATGAAAAAAAAGGAATAAACTACAGAAAAACATTGAAAGAAGAAACTGAAAATTTACTCCTAAAACTACACGAACTGTTTATTATCATTAATAATATTAATAATAAAAATTATACGAAAACCTTGTACGCTGACAATTGTTTTATTTATTATCCAATTTTACATGTTTTATTGAATGTGTGTTTTTTACGTGAAATTTCAGCTGAAATCTCGAATATCCGAGTTGGAGAAAAAATTAACCGATGAACGAAAGCGAACCGAAGATTTGCAATTTTCCATCGATGAGGCAACGTTTTGTGGCGACGAATTGAATGTAAGGGTTGCCACATGTTTACGATTTGTTTTTGCGATGTGGCCACATTCACAAGTATTGTTCGGGCGGGAGATTTTTCAAATGGATCCGTGGATTAGTATGAGATTATTGTATGATTAGTTGAAGGATTTCAAAGAAATGACATTCAGGATAGAAGTTTTGGGGTTTCTGGTAATGAAGGACTTTTAAAGACATGGTGCTAAAATTTGCACCTCCGATTTGATAAGTGAAAAAGCGACAAATTATGGTTTTTAGTATCCATAAACTCCTTGAAGGCAGATTAGACACAGTTTTTGTTTTTTTTTTTTTTATGTAGATAGGACAAAATGTTAGTCCATGCTTATCTACATTTCTTTCAAAAAAAAAAACCCAAAATTCACTGCTTTCTATCACTCGATGCAACTTCCGATTCCGATTTCGAAAGTAAAAGTGCAGTAGTTCAGAGCAAATTAGTAGATCTCTCTCTTTGCTTGAGTCGATTCCAATTCGTCCGAAAGTAAACCACTTTCTACGTGGTGTGACAAACCCATGATCTCTTTCGAAGTACCCACCTTTCACCTGATCGCCATTAACCTTGCGCGCTAACGCGTTAATGGCTAATGCGGATTTTCCCACCGGAGTTTTTGGTAGATATCTCTATATATCTTCGTGGTAGTAGTAGTTAATTTCCTTTATCTACGGTACCAGTCCAGTCAATGGCCATCAGGGGTGATGTTGGATCATGATGATGATCTCAAATTATCGCTTGATTTTTGAATACTCAAAAATTTATAATGGGTAACAGTAGGAGTGTTATTTCATATAGTTCATTATGTTTTTCAGTTCTAATTAAATTAGTTCAGTCTAGATGACTTGAAGAGGGGGGTTTCAGTAAATAGATTTCGATTTAATTCGACAGGTTTTAGTCATGATATAGTCTTTTACCTACCTGTGATATATTATAGTAAATAATTAATAATTCTTATAAAAACGATCAACGTTATGGGAAGATTTTGTGTGATTTTGGTTTAATTTGTTAGGTTTTGATCATGATATTGTAGAAATCAAATCGTTGATAAACATAGACATGCTAATAATTAATTCAATACAGATCCATAGAAGAAATTGATCTAATTATAAATCAATAAGAGACTTGAATAGCGTTGTTTCCATTTAGTCTTTGGAGTTTCTGTAATAGGGTAGAAGGATAAGGCAAGGTGATAATGGAAGGTAGAATGATAAATTAAAATATTTTTTGTTAATAAGTATTAATGGGAACATAGCTTAGTAATTTAGGAAAACTCCCGCTATATAAGACAATACCTGTGATTGTGGCCACCGTCCTGTAGATATCCCGAATCGATATTCACCAATTTCCATTCTCTGTTGAAGGCTCAAACGCAAGTCTACAAGGAGAAGATCCACGACTTGGAGAACAAAATCACACAGCTTTCCTCGGGTAAGAAATGTGTGGACTAGGGAGGGATTTTTTAAATTTCAACCTCGCTCTCTCCCTCTCTCTTTCTGTCGCACAGGTGCCCCCAGCCTCCAGACTCCGTCCAGTGATGACAACTCAGCGGCAGCCACCGCCGCCGCCTCTGCTGCCATCGAGGCCGCGAATGCCCAGATCGCGGAGCTGCGCGAGGAACTCGGCGCCCGGGCGAGAGGACACGCCGAGCAGCTGGCGGCCGTGCAGGACGAGGAGAAGCGGCTGCAGGACAACATCCGGTACCTGCGCGAGCAGAACGAGACGCTGCAGCGGGAGCTGCTCGAGAAGGACGAGAGCCTGGAGAAGTTCTCGCTGTCGGAGAGCGGCATCGAGAACCTGCGACGCGAGCTGGCCCTGCTCAAGGAGGAGAACGAGCGCGAGCGCCAGCAGACGCGAGCCGACTACGAGCAGCGCCTCGAAGAGAAGTCGGCGCAGCTGGGTCGGGTGGCCGAGGAGCTGGCGGCGCTGAAGAACGCGATGGCGACGCTGGAGGGCGAGCGCACCAACGTCGAGGACGAGTGCGAGATCCTGCGGACCGAGTGCCGGACCCGCGACCAGCAGCTGGAGGCGCTGGGCGACCAGGTGGCCAAGCTGACGGCCGAGCTGAGCCTGCAGCGGGCGGAGAGCGCGACGCTCGACGAGATGCTGAAGGCCCAGCAGTCGGGCAGCTCGGCCGAGAAGCTGGCGCTGGAGGCGAAGAGCGCCGAGGTGGCCAAACTGCGAGAGGAGATCGCGGGCCTGCAGGGCGCGAAGTCGCTCCTCGAGGCTGAGCTGCAGAAGGCGCGCGAGGAGCTCCAGAAGTTGGCCGAGCTGCAGAAGAGCTTCGAGGCCAGCCTCAGGGACATGACGAGTGCGGACGCCGAGAAGGTGGCGGCGATGCGGCAGCTGGAGACGGCGATGGAGGAGCTGCGTAGCCAAGTGCGAGAGACTGAGAGCCAAAATGCCAAACTCCAAGCCGAGCTGCAGACGGCGGCCGAGCTGAAAAACTCGATGCAAGCGATCGAGGCGGACCTGAAGAGGCAGCTGCAGGAGCGAACACGGGCCCTGGAGGCGAGCGGCGAGGAGCTGCAGCAGGCCCAGGCCAGCGTCGAGGGCTTGCAACAGCAAATCGTTGGCTTGAACGCCAGCTCGGAGAAGGCCCTGCTCGAGAAGGCCGCCGCCATCGAGGGCCTGACGAGGGAGGTCCAGAGTCTGCGGGAGAAAACGCAGGCCCTCGAGGGCGAGTCGTCGTCGGTTGTCCAGCAGTTGGGCGCGAAGGTCGCCGACCTGGAGGCGCAGCTGAAGAGGCTGCAGCAGAGCCTGAGCGAGAGCGAGGCCGAGCTCGCCAAGCAGCGCCAACTGAGTGCCAAGCACGAGGCCACGATCGCCGAGAAGCAGGCGGAGCTCGCCAAAGGCTCCGACGCCCTGGAGGCCACGACGCGTGTCCTGGAGAAGCTGCAGCAGGAGCAGGAGGGCTCGCTGGCCAAATGTCGTGAGCTGGAGGAGCAGCTGAAGAGGAGCGAGGAGCGGGCGACGCAGCAGGAGCTCGAGCTGGGCGACCTGAGGCGCCAGCAGGAGGCCCTCGGCACCAAGTGTGAGACCCTGGCCGGCCAGAACGAGGCGCTGCAGCAGGACCTACTGGCGGCCAGAAGCGCCAGCTCCGACCTGCAGGCGACGACGCGAGCCCTCAGCGAGGAGCTGGCGACGAAGCAGAAATCCCTGGACGACCAGCAGAACGAGCGGACGACGGAGCGCTTCCGGCTGGAGAACCAAATCGAGGAGCTGCAGCAGAGGCTCGCGAACAGCTCCAAGGACTACGAGGAGTTGAAGGAGTCGCTGCAGCGGACACGCGACGAGCTGGCCAAGCGCAACGAGCTGATCACCGGGCTCGAGGAGAAGACCGTGAAGCAGGAGCTGGCGCTGAGCGATGCCCAGCGGCAGCAGGAGAACCTGCAGACCAAGTCCGAGGCGCTGGCCGAGCAAAACACGTCGCTGCAGAACGACCTGACTGGCCTGCGCTCCTCGTCCACCGACTCCAGTGCCGAGCTGCTGAAGCTCTCGCAGAGCAACGCGGCCAAGCAGAAGGCCTACGAGGAGCTCCTGGACAAGAGCAGCGCGGAGCGATCAGCCCTGGAGAGCCAACTGCAGGCGAATCAGCAGCGCGTGGACGCCCTCTGCAGCCAGGTGGAGACCCTGACCCAGGAGCTGAAGACCTCCACCGAGGAGAGCTTCAAGCGCTTCGAGCTGCTCAAGCAGGCCGAGGAGAAGGCGGGTCGGCAGGAGCTGGAGCTGGGCGAGATGACGCGGAAACTCGAGGCCCTCGCGGCCAAGGCGGAGCAACTCGAGGCCCAGAACGACGGCCTGCAAAAGGATCTGGCGTCGGTGCGCGCGGCGTCGACGGACTCCAACAGCGAGGTGCTGAAGCTCAGCGAGGAGATCGCGAAGCGTCAGCGCGCCCACCAGGAGCTCAGCGACCGGTCCAACGCCGAGCGCCTGAAGCTCGAGAGCCAAATGCAGGAGTTGACGCTGCGTCTGGAGGCCGCCCAGACCGAGTTGGCCGCCGTTCGGACCGAGCTGGAGGTGACGAGGGAGGCGAAATCGAAGGACGCCGCCCAGTTCGAGAGTCTTCAGGCGGACCTGAAGGCCCAGGCCCAGAGGGATCGGGAAGGTCTGCAGGCAAAGGAGGCGGCCGAGCGCCAGGCCATGTGCGAGGGCTTCGAGCAGCAGCTGAAGGTGGCCGAGAAGACGAAGATCAACCTGGACGAGGCGATCTCGAGTCTGCAGCAACAGATCCAGCTGCTCCAGGACGAGCTCCTGAAGTCGCAGCTCGACTTCAAGGCCAAGGAGGAGGAGTTGACGAAACAGGTCCAGGGCTTCGCCGCGGAAAAGGAGCAGCTGCGGACGACGCTGCAGCAGCTGCAGACCGAGGGCAGCAGCACCTTGGCGAGTGTCCAGCAGGAGAACTCGAAGCTTGCCGAGAGCGTGCAGAAGCTCGGCGAGCAGCTGAAGCAGAAGGAGGCCGAGCTGCTGACGGCCAACAACGAGGCCGAGCAGCAGAAGCTGCAG
This sequence comes from Coelopa pilipes, assembly GCA_947389925.1. NCBI lineage: Eukaryota > Metazoa > Arthropoda > Insecta > Diptera > Coelopidae > Coelopa > Coelopa pilipes. The sequence continues at coordinate 71,461,004 of OX376696.1, forward strand.
CAGACGAACACGAGCGCGGAGCTGGCGCAGCTGCAGGCACAGGTGCGAGGCCTCGAGGCCGCCGCGGAGCTGGCCAACGCAGAGATCAGTCACCAGAAGAAGCTCGTCGAGGAGGACAAGCAGAAGATCGAGGAACTCAAGGCCATGCTGGAGGCTGTGCAGACGTCGAACGCCAACATTTCGGCCACCAACGCCGAGCTCGCCGAGGCCCTGCAACAGATCGAGAGCGAGAAATGCGAGACGTCGCACAATTTCGAGCTCTTCGAACTCGAGGCCGACCAGAACCTGGCCCAGCTGAAGGAGCAGCAAACGAAGCTCGAACAACAGCTGGCCGAAGTCCAGCAGCAGCTGCAGGCGAAGGATTCGACGCTGGCCGAGACGCAGGCGCGCTTCGACAAAGTCACGGCCGAGTTGCAGGCATCACAGGATGCTCTGCAAGGAGTCCAGGCGACGGCATTGGAAAGCACCACGAAACTGACCGAGCTGCAGCAGGCCAAGGAGGAATTGGCGCGAGCTCTCGGCGACAAGGACGCTAGCATCCAGCAGCTCAGCACGCAGCTCAGCGAGAGCTCCAGTAAGGCCACAGAACAAACCCAGGTGATCACGAGTCTGCGGGAGCAGTTGACGACCCTCGAAGGCGCCCTGCCCACGGCGGAGGAGCTGCAAAAGCGCGAGGAGCTCGAGATGCAGTTGGTCGAATACAAGAGAATCGTCGACGAGATGGACAACGATGCGTTGGCCGAGCTACAGCAGCGCTTGCTCCGGCTTGAGGATGAGAAGCACAAGGCTCTGGTGGCAGGGAAAGCGCAGGCAGAGGAAAGCGCGAGCCTGCAGCGGAGACTGGAGCGCCTGGACCTGGAGAAGACACGCGAGATCGTGTCGCTTCAGGCACGCCTCAACGAGCTGCAATCGAGCAGCAGTAAATTGAAGCAAAACGGCGGCGGCGGCATCGCTGATGGAGCCACTGTAAGCGAGAGTCTTTACTACTTCTGTACTTTGTTCTTGACCTTCGTGTCTACTGCAGGGGGACGAGAACGAGGACAACTTGGCCCAGATTAACTTCCTGAACTCCATCATCGCGGATATGCAGAAGAAGAACGATACACTGAAAGCGAAAATTGAAGCTTTGGAGGCCTTGCCAACCGACTTTACAAAGTAAGCCAACCCTCGGAATAAAATCATGAACAGCACTTGAGATTATTCTCGGTAAATTTTTTTCGTTCCAGACCACATGCCTTTGATATTTTAACCAAGCGCAAACCAGCGCCTCGTGTTTTCTGTGACATCTGTGATGAGTTCGACAAACACGAGACCGAGGATTGTCCACTGCAAGCCTCTGATGATCGCGAATACTCGCCGCCACTTGCCATCGCGGAGAGCAACAACAACGATCCCAGTAAGAAGAAGGAGCGCAAGTTGCCGGAACCGCGAAAATACTGCGATTCATGCGAAGGTGGGCAATCCTTGGTTACGTGAAACTGGAATCATTTTTATTAATTTTTTTGTCTATTCGCAGTGTTTGGTCACGAGGCTGGAGAATGTGATGATGAATGTTTCTAGGCATGTTTTATATTATTGAATGATATTAGGTTATTTGTTGCACTGTGGATTACTTGTTTAAGTTCCGCCGATACACAGAATCGGAAGATTATCATTTAAAATAAATATTTTACTTGTTATTAAATTCAAGTATAATTCAGAATCTTGATTCTTATAATTATTGAAGAAATTATATTTACTTTGTTGTACTAATTTAAGTTGATTCAAATTGTGTATATCTATAATTGTTTACAACTGAGTGAAATTTTCATTTAGGAGAATTTATAAATTTAATAAATTTAAAAATTAAATACATTTATTTATAAAATATATTACATTCACTGCAATGGTATAACTTTATTGTGTTTTGTGTCTGAAAATGCCTTACAATTACTTTCGAATACGGACTATTAATAAAATAAAATATGGACAATTTAATCGCCACCTTCGCGTTTTTCCTTTATCGAATCCTGTAATAAATTGTTGTTGATTGATTGCCTCTATGAAAAGACATATTGTTCATACCTTGAAACGCTCTTCGAAGAGAGATAACTCAGCCAACAAATCGGTAATGGCATTCATGAAAGCTTCGTGGGGGGAATAGTCTGAGGTGGTTTGTATACGAATTACAAACTTGTGCTCCAAAGGATGGGGCACCTTGTAGCCGGCAAAGAGTACATTAGGGTCCTTCAACAATTGACTGCATACATGAAGAGATAGCATTGAAATGGACAATGGAAGGAGTAGCGAATTCAATAGCTTACTTTCTGATCATGTTACCCAGAGTGTGGTCTTCCTTGTTAACAGTGAAAATAGCCGCATTTGTTACTTTGGTGTCCAGTTCTTTGATGATTCTGTAATATCAAGCATATCATTTGTGGCCCATCGGTCTTACTTCCTTACATTTGTACTTACTTCTTTTCACCCTCATAGAGAAGAAATGATTCAAAGGTAGGTGGTGCATTCATCTCGATTTAAATTTAATTAATCAAATAATATCACTTTTTAACACCAAGCACGCAATTCCGCAAGCAATATATTAATGTCAATTGCGCTTTTTTCATCGTCATGTATCGATAACACGATAGTCACGGAAGTGTTCAGAAATTGAATTAAGACCTTCCAAATTTTAATGATCAAAAAATGTTCTTAATAATATGGTCATAATTGAGGAAAATTTAATGTATATTATTTTTTATTATTCTTTATTAATCTTGTTATATCAGTATAACTTTAGATTTTTTTTTTATAGAGCCAAATTTCTTCCGAACTCTTCCCAGCTCTTCATTCGAACTGACTTACCATATTGCACTGCTATATCGACATTCACGTAGAATTTCTTTCAGACATCGTTCTGTTTGCGGCTTCACAGGTTTGTTTTTGTCCGATTTTGTTTTGTGTTGATACTTCGTTGCCTCAAACCGCACAGCGCGCGCAAAATCGTTTTCAATTCGTTTTTACAACGTCGTTCCGTTTATTTCTTCTCACATTTCGTTGTCGAAATATCAATTTTCGATTTATGTGTATTCGTAAGGCGATTCTCTAATCGTAATCGAGTGAAAAATTTGCAGTAATTTTCAAAAAGTCGCAAAATAAAACGTAATATAAATATATATCGACAAAATTCGAGTAGTGAGGAGCATCATGTCAGCGACTGAAGCCAATGCAGACTCGATCGTCGCTCCTGTTGAGGAGCCAAGCGTCACCATGTTGGACGTGCTGGAACAAGAGAAGGAGCTGGAAGAGGAATACGCCGCTGTGTTGGGTGCCTCCGACGAGAAATGCTGTACTTATACTCAAGTAAGTTCCCGACGGTTCTACCTACTCCAAAGACTACATCCTTTTTGTCATTTCCGTAGGGCGCCATCAAGCGACAGGCCCTCTATTCCTGCCTAACTTGCTGTCCAGAGGCTCGGAACGATCTCGACAAGTGTGCAGGCATTTGCCTGGCCTGTTCGTACAAGTGTCACGAGAACCACGACCTGGTTGAGTTGTACACGAAGCGAAACTTCCGCTGTGACTGTCCCACGGGCCGATTGGGCGGCAACAGGTGCGCGTTGAACGCCAGCTTCTGTGATGTGCAACCACGCAATGAGGGGAATTTGTACAACCAGAACTTCCAGGGGCTCTACTGCACTTGCCATCGTCCGTATCCGGATCCGGAAGCCACTACCGAAGAGGTTATGCTGCAGTGCGCCGTCTGCGAGGACTGGTATCACCTGCAACACTTGGACGTTCCGCCAGAAACTGGAAAGTTGGTCGATAGTTACAACGAGATGATCTGTGGGATTTGCATGCAACAATACGCATTCCTACAAGACTACACAGGCTTGGCTCTCAAAGCATTGGAGGAGGCTGATGAGAGTTCTCTAAACATCACCGTCACCGGCGATGTTTCCATTTGTGATGACGACAATAAATTAAAGTCCGACTTGGACAAGAGCATCTCGGAGATTATGAATATCGGAAATGAAGGTGAAGTAGCAAAAAAATCTGTAGAAAATGACACTGATGTCGATGCAAAGAAGGAACCAGTAAACGACTCGTCTGAACCACCATTGGCGAAGCGTCAAAAAATAGAGGAAGAAGTGGAAGCTCAAACCGTAAGGGCAGAGAAATGCAGACGTCCCAAGGGAAAGAACGATTATGAGAAAGGTATTTGTTATTATTTTATTCACGAAATTCTTTTAATACATAAACAAGAGGTCATAGTTCTTTTTGCCATCGCCGAAGTAAAGAAATCCATGTTTTCGTGAGTTCAGCTTCTGAAAGAAGGTCATTCCAAGCCAGAGGCATGATTTGATCACTACCAGTCTCTCGTTCCGCAACATATTTAGAGAAAATGCCTGTCCTTTGGGTATGACGTCCTCAATAGAGTCCAAGAAGTCGATAGCATAATTGTAGTCACTTCGCTTCGCAAGATTATCTTTCAGCTCATTGCGAGGCAAACGGTAGATTTGGTAATAAGAGAGATTCTCAACTTGCAAATCATTCAGTCCGCGATACATTTGATTCGGTACCACGCGTTCATCGGTCAACTTATAGAGGGCACCGCGGGGACATATTCCACACTCCTCGGTGATAATAAAGACAATCGCGGCCAGTCGATCTTCCTCCTTCAGTTTCACTACCTCTGGTACGCTGGCAGAGATTACTTGATTTGCATCGATTTCGAATGTGGGATCCTAAAATCAGAGCGAATTTGTTTAGAAACAGAAATTGGTTGGATTTGAAATATTCTTGCACCAATTTGACACTGGTGATGATGCTGGGATCTCCCTGGAATGGGTCTCTGCACAATATAGTTGCCTGAAATGTCTTCGGGGTGTGTATGAAGGGCAGCATCAGCCACTGGTAGCAATCGACACTGTAAAAGTACTTGCGATCCTTCAGACAATCCGTCGTGTAGCCAAATCCGATGTAGTAGTCCTTGTTGATGCCATTAATGCGTCCCCAGAAATATATGCCCGTGAAGCGATTCTCATTCTGAAGCGCTATCAGCGAATTCTCTATGAGGATTTTTTGTTCAGGAGCCAGCTTCATGCCACAATACATAAGGCAATCGAGTCCCTCTTGAAAGTATTCAATGTTCATGGCTGTACCAGTTGTGTAAATAGTTTTAAAAAAATGTATCTCTAAGTTTTGATTTGTTTTTGATTAGAAACGTTTGATAGATTTGGAAATTCTAATTAGTTTTCTTTGCTATTCGTAGGTGCCACCTTTTGGGGAAACGACTGGCGTTCGGCCCTCTGCGAATGCGACACTTGCATGGATCTCTATAGGGAAGCCAAAGTGGAATTTCTTCTTGACACAGAAGATTCTGCCAAATCGTACGAGGAGCGCGGCATTAAACGCGCCGCCACCGAAAGCTCCACGTACGAGCAAGGCATACGTGCTCTGGCTTCCATTGGGCGTGTACAGCAAATCGATGCCATCACCGAGTACAATCACATGAAGGATAAACTCAAAGACTTCCTACAGACGTTTGCCGTCAGCAAGAAGGTCGTCACCGAGGAGGATATCAATCGATTTTTCGCCGAGATGCGCAACGAGAAAAATGCTAACTTGGGGCAGCCTTTCTTCTGCCGTTAAACCCTGATGATATTATCCTCCACATAACCACTAATACTATAACTCATTACCATTCCTAGTTATCCTCCGCAAGCCGATAATAATAATCGGTTCCCTAAGGCATACTGAACATATTTATATTTTGGATTACTTTATTATTTTGAAATCCTTCGTCATAAACATTACCACTCTTTGTCGTACATCCACTCTTTGTATATGAATTTTATTACTATATATAACTTACATTTATCAACATATTATACATACTATATATTATATATGAAATACGTAGTAGTATTCGAATAAATCTTAATGTTGTAATTACACAAAAAATAACTCTGGCGATTACATTGGAAATGCAAGGCTCGAAAGGCTTCCAGGTGTATTTCTAATTTATTTTATTAGTTCTACGTGATACTCAAGAATGCTCTTAACAAAAATAACGATAGCAGACAATTTTTTACAAATTTTATATTTCTAATTGGTATAAAATGATTAAATATGTAATTAACTTTAAACAGAATTGTATAATTACAGCATTGATGTGAGAGTAATTCAAAAAGAATAGCAAATATTTCGAAATCGTTAGATTATTCATACAATTGACAGCATTTTTGGGTTTTTCTTGTGTCTATGAATGAAACACAAGTGACTTTTCAAGAATAATGGACGATCGGGAGACCGCTTCACACTGACGAGTATCCAGATCATTGCACATTGTCGACCAGGTCGAGGAGGCCGCTCAGGGTGAGCACCTCCTCGGAGGGAGCCCCATTCGTCAGCATGTCGATGTCGTTGGGCAACTGCAGCATCTCCTGCTGCTGCTGCTGCGCTGGGATGTTGAACTGATCGAAGTGCGGCAGGTTCGGCGTCTGGTCCTGGGTGGTCCATATCGGGGTGATGCTGCCCCCACTGGTGTGTGGCGCCAGGGTGTAGTGGTCGATGAATGGATTCAGGCCGTTGCTGCTGCCGTTGGGCGTCGAAACAGGTACGAATTTGTTCTCATCACAGGCGTTGTTGTTATTATTATTATTGTTGTTGACAATGTTGTTGTTGCAGTTGGAGATGAACGGGTTCCCGTTGACAAACTGCGCTTGCTGCTGCTCCAGGGATGATTGCTGTTGCAGTTGCTGCTGCTGCTGCGGTTGCTGCTGCTGTTGCATGAAGACCGAGGGACTCTTGAGATCGCGCAAGGTGTTGAAGGAGAACATTTCGCACATTTGCGCCTGGCTGCCGGCGCTCATGGCCTTCATGAGGCCGGGCGACGGCGTCTCGATGCGGTTCAACGGGGACAGCGGCTGCGGCGACGGCGACGCGATGTACGGACTGCGGTGCGACCCGAAGCGGTCCGGCGAGGTCGGCGCTGCAAGGCGGACGAGAGAACAGGGCGATTAGCGAGAGGCTTGGCTTCGGGCAAGATACGACTTACTCGGTTCGGTTTTGATGGCTGGCGGGAAGGGCGAGTTCCAGAAGTTGGCGTTGCTCGCAGCTGCAAAGTGGAGGTAGGCGGTGGTTAGCAGGCTTTGCCCAGTGACTACATGCAATTAACTCTAGCTATAACGTGCATTGCGACTACAGCTATGCGATATCACAAATACATACATGCAACATGACGGTGCGAAATGCAAATGAAAATAATGATAAAATGCGCATTCAATTGCAATGAAGCAAAAGTAAAACACGCCGCAAACAACATATAGCAGGGGAAAAACAAAACAAATGCAACAACAACAGCTAATTTCTGCACTTACACATTTGCGTTCATCATGATCGTTGGCTAAAATACCAATACTAGAATACCGAATGCCGAATTTGAAACCCGTATCCATAAATTTTACAAACACCATCGCATCCAAATTCAACAATCAATATTCTTTATTAAATTTTGAAATATTTTACATTTCATTTTTGTTTTGTTTTCTTAAAACTTCACCTAGAATTTCACTACATTTCTTATAAAGTTATTTGAAACCATTACCGATCTCTGTATTGTTTGTTTGAACAAGCTTTGTTTGTGTGTTGTATTATGTGTGTATGTGTGAGTGTCATATGTGTATGACGACTACAATAAATAGTTTTTAATAAGCCTTCGCTACAAACACTATTCTTGGACCCAATTAACAAACAATTTTTTTTCATTCTACCAACATCAATCAATTGGCTCGAAACCATTCCCGGAACCCTCTTCCTAAGCAATCAATAGTCAATAATTTAATGATTTCTTATTATAATCGCTAAAGTGGTATTCGGCTCTTTGGAGAATTTTCCATAAAAATGATATTCGAAGAAAAATAAGAAAAGGCGCCTGAAATATTAATGAATGAACCTCAGAGAGAGAGAGAGAGAGAGGGATTTTATCGTAATATCGACTGTCGGCTCCAAGTAAAGGGTCTTTCAAGAGAACATCAACTCCAAATTCAAGGAATCGTATCCTGGACAGGAACAAGAGGAGCCGAGGCTTTATTTAGACTATAATTCATCCTACTACGTCAGATGGCTTAATGCGAGAATCATCATGATCATAATGCGATTGCATGGAAAATATGTTCCATGGAAATAATCCATGTTTGACTTTCATGTCGTCAATGAAAAAATACTGTATTCAATGTGATGAGGTTTTCGTGAGTGGGTGAGGGCGAAGAAAGGAAGAAGGATGACCATCACCGAGTAGAGAAAAAGTGAATGCACGGACTTACAGATATCTTTGAAATCATTTGGCAAATTGGAATTTTGCATCTGTTCGTGCCTTTGCAACTCCCTTCTGAGGATATTCATTGGATTTCCACCAGTCTTTATGCGTTTGCGTCGGATTTGATCTAGAAACACGTGGGAAAATCAAATTAAAAATCTGCTAAGCCCTGAAAATCGCAATATTCTTGGAACATATTTGTAAAATAAATATAAATAAATAGGAAAACAGTTGGCAGGGAACGAAAATAGAAGGACTCTGTAAAATAATACTGATGCAGGCAAGCTGGAGTCACCGAATCCCAAAGCTACTGAAATCTACTGCAGCCCATTGGCCTCGGCCAGTCGCCGGCCGATCTCGTCGGCCGTGAGGATCTCGCCGGCCTCGACCTGGTCGTAGTAGCTGGCGCTCTCGCCGGCGTCGCCCTCGGGCGGGATGCTCGTGTAGAGGGCGAAGTGCTCGGCCTCGTTCAGGTCGACGCTCGGGTCCAGCTGGACGCCGAACGCGCCCTCGCACAGGTTCTTGATGCTCTGGCGGTCGGCGATCGCCACCAGCTCCATGTTGCCGTCGCAGATGGGGATCTCGGCCAGCTGGAGGGCGCTCAGCGTGCGCCGGTCCAGCTGGTTGCTGAGCGCGATCGTGCTGGAGCTGGAGTAGGCGCCGCCGGGCTGGCTCGAGCTGTCGCCCTTCAAGGGGATGTGGATGACGTCGGCGTTCAGATGGGCCGCCGGCCGCTTGCCCGAGACGCTGCTCGAGCTGCGGGCCACCGGCTTCCCGCTCTTGTTGCCCTGCTGCAGCTGGTGGCCGCCGTTCTGCGGACTCACGCCGGCGGAGTTCGGCTGCAGCGACCTCGCGGACCGCACGGACGAGCGATTGGGGTCGTTCAGCGAGAAGTTGCCGATGCTCGGCTCGCGGCTGCACGTCGGGCTGGTGGCCTTCGACGAGGAGGCGGCGGCGGCCTCGTCCGCGCTGGACGGCTGGGCGGATCCGGAACCCGCTGGCCCCATGTCGGCCTTGCTGCGGCGGCGCGAGAAGAAGCGCGAGAAGAAGCCCTGCTTCTTCTTCGGCGAGGCGGAGGGCGTGGTCGGCTGGCGTTTCGTCGGCGACTGGTCGGGCGTGCGCATGATGATGATCTGCGAGGGCGGGCGCGAGCTGCTGGCCGACGAGGGCGGCCTCGAGCTGCCGGTGCTGCCGTGGCGCTGATGATGCTGGGCCGAGGAGAGTGCGGCGGAGGCGGCACCTCGTGGCCCCGGGTCGCTGGACCGGTGGTCGGGGCCGATCGACGCCTCCGGCAGCCGCGTCCGCTTCGGCGGCAGGGGCGGAAGCATTTGCTCGGACGGCACCGGCGACGGCGTCCTGGGGGCTGGCGCTGGCGATGGCGGCGACGGCGGCGTCTGGGCCGCATTCACCTTGATGCGCGGAGCCGGCGGATTCGTCAGCACCACCAGCTCCTCCTCGTTCTCGTCGTGCGCCCTGATCGAGGGCAGCCCGAGCTGCGGTTCGGGCTCGGGGTCGCGCAGCACCTCCAGCGGTATGTCGATGGGGTTCTTGAAGGCGATCTGGAGACTGGTGTACGTGGCCGTGTCGTCGAAGGTCTCGTCGATGTCCACCGAGGCCTGGGTGCTGGCGGTGCCGGCCGCCGCTGCCTCCTCTATCGCCATCTGTTCCTCGACCTCCCGAAGGGCGGCGGCGTCCATGCCGCCCAGCGGCAGCTCCCTGAGCGCGGGGTTCTCGAGCGTGCCGCGTCGCGACTCCGACGCCCCCCCGGCGCCACGGTACAACTCGTCCAGCTCGTTGACCTGCTCGAGCAGATCGTTGAAGGTTCGGTCCTCGTCGGTGGCCGACGAAATCGTCGTGTTGTTATTGTTGTTGGTGTTATTGTTGTTGAGGGGACTCAGACTGGACGAGGCCGTGGTGATGTTGGTGTAGGCCGTGACCGGGGTGATCGAGGTGGTCGCGTCGCCGTTCTCCACGGTGAGGCTGTCGGTGCGCTCGAACTCGCTGGAGCGCATCCACTCGGCGATCTTGTCGCCCGGCGACAGCTGGCGCGCCCCGTCCAGCTGCTGGTGCTTCAGGATCTCCTCCATCGGCGTCGACGTCTGGGTGGCCTCGTCGGCCGCCGGGTAGTTGATCAGCGGCACCTCCAGCTCGATTTCCATGTCGCCGTCACCACCACCGCCATCACCGCCTTCGCCGCCGACGCCTCCCTCGCCACCACCACCCTCGCTGGCCCCGGCTCCGTCGGCCTCGCTGCCGTCGCTGCGCCGCTTGGCCGCCTCCTCGTACTCGTTGAGCGTGTCCGAGCTGAGCGGGTTGCTCTTGCTGGTCTCAGTCGAGCACGAGCGGTCGCCATCGCCATCGCCGTCATCGGGGTCGGGGTCGGAGGGCGGGCACGAGTACTTGGTCGCGGTGGTCTCGCTGTCGAGCGAGAGGATCTGCTGAAATATTTCGAGGTCCTGCTTGCGCTTCAGCTTACGCCGTAGACGCGAGAAGGTGCGCATACCTGGGTCCGGGTAGTACTCGAAGGGCAGCGGCTCGCTGGTCATCCCGTCCGACGGCCGCAGCAGCTGGATGAAGACCTGCAAGGGAAGCTCAGTTCATCACATCGGTTCATCATCGATCGTCCTCTCACTCACCCTGGCCTTCTCGGTGATGTCGACCGAGTGGTAGCGCGGCGTCTTGAACGCGATCGCCGTCTGCCGATGGATGTCGGTCTGCTGGAACTCGGCGAAGTCCTCCCACACCCGCTGGCCCTCGGCGTTCACCTCGAAGAACTTCACCTTGATGTCGTTCTTGGTGATTTTCTCGCAGAGCAAGATGATCTCGTCGCCGCCGCCGACCTTCGCCGAGCAGCTGCACAGCCGACAGATCATCAGGTTGCACATGGCCTTCTTGTCGTAGATGGGGTCGGACACGACCGGCGTCAGGGGCTTCACGGCGTCGGGCGTCTTGAGGAAGGCCTGGAAGCACAGGCGCACCGCATTCAAATCGATGCTGGACGGCTGGTCCTTGTGCCCGAACTTGGCTAAGGGGGCCAGAGGAAGAAGCAATGTAAATTCATAAATTCCTGTCTTTGCCCTACAAGAACTACTCACTCTTGAAGGGGTCCACTTTGATGCTCTCGCGCTTGTCCAGCGCCTCCTTGATGTCCCGCTTCTTGACGCACTGGATGCCCAGGTTGCTGAAGACCGCGCGCAGCGGCTCCCCGGAGAGGGTCAGCGTGCAGACGCCGTCCTTGCAGCCCTCCTTTCCCACCAGATTGTGCGGATGCGGTCTGGGAGAGAGAGGAGGATTCGGTTAGAAATGGTATTCGTGGAATCGATCGACTTGATCCCACCTGTAGGGCGGATCTTTGGTCACACACGAGACGACGACGACCACCTCGCCGGTGTAGTTCATGATCTCGATGGTCGGGAAGGTCTTGTTCTCGGCCGTCGAGTTCACGCCCGGTATCGAGCCGGCCGAGCGACCCTCGCACTTGTACCGGAACCGCAGGATCTTCCCGTTCGGCTGCTCCAGTATCTTGATGTAGGGCTTGTGTCGGTGGCCGCCACCACCGCTGATGCTCGTGTTGTTGTTGTTGTTGTTGTTGCTGGTGCTGGGGGTGGCGCTGGTGTTCACGTAGACGTTGCTGTAGTCGGTTCCCGGTTCCGAGGCCGACTGCGAGTGCCGCAGCCTCGCCTGTGGGGATTTCGACTTTGGCTGCGAGGCTTGTGGCATTTGTTGTTGGGGTTGAGGTGGTTGTTGCTGCTGGACTGCTGACGACATCTGCTGGCCCTCGAGGGGACTCGCCGTGTCGATGGCCACGGCCCCATTCTGGTCGAGTGGACTGTCGAGTGTGTTGAGTATATCGACTGAAAACAGAGAAACAGACCGTGAGACAACGTTTCGCATTCGAAGATCGGTTGATCGATTTGACTGGATCTCAGCGAAAGCTTTTTTAAAATGATCCACCGACCCCCAGTCCCCGGTCCCCGGTCTCATGGTATCGCATGAAGCCATTTCCATGAGTAACTTCTAGGTGAAATATGTACATATATTGCGGCTTATCGAGAACAATTGAAATTGAAATGTTCCCTTGTTTCGAAGGTTTATTTTCGCTGCAAGTGAAATTCGTTTATTTTGCCTTCTGTTCTGTTCGGTCTTTACTTTTGCTAAGATGCTTTATGTGAATTATTATTGTAAACGTTATTTAAAATTCCTTCACTCTCAGCCAGATGTTTACTTTGACGTCAAATATGTTTTTTCACTTGGTTGTTGTTGTTGCTCTTATTGTTATTGTTGTTCTTGTTGTTCCTTTCATTTCATGGTTTCCTCAATGAACATTCATGTATTTTTTTTACAATAATTGTTTTTATTCCGTATATTTTTGCAGTGTTTTAAAATCCAATTTTTTCAACCTTTGCATTTATTTCTTGTATTTTTAAAACTCAATGAACATTCACGTATTCTGTTTTACTTGTGCCATTATTTTTGTGGTGCATGTTTGTTTTTTTTGTTTTTTCATTGTTTTATATTTAATTTTGCTCCGAGTTTTGTATATATATATATACATTTATTTTAGTTTCTTTTGGCTTTGAAAATCACAAGCGGTTTTCAATGTTAAACATGAAAAGTGAAATGTTTCGGGTTCAGCATGATATGAAATAATAAACATGGTCAACGACTGACTATTATTGCCACAATGTTCATAATCACACAATGGAGTAAAAAAAAACCCATTTGAATGCAAAGCACTGCAAACCGTCTGAGGAAATTCGCATTGGAATAATAAATCGGTAACGAGGTGCCATTAAATGTGAAATTCAGCCGGAGTCGGTACGAGTGTTCGGGTTATTATTATTGTAGTTTTTAATGTTGTTGTTGTTTTTGGGTCGGTCTCATTATGGACCACTGTAATTGGGAAATTTTGATTGCTTTTCGCTCAGTGTTCACAGTTGGGTTTCCTGTTTACGATTGTCCATTTGCTCGTGTGATTATTCACACCAGGTTGTTGTTGTTTTTTATTTTCGAAAAAAACTATACAAAAAAATTTATTAAATTAAAACAATTATTCCACTCACTTATATCACTCAATCCAACATTCTCTTCGCTCTCCATTCGACAGTTTTTGTTTTATCTGAAAGACAAACAAACAGATGTGTTTATAAAAGAATATTTTGCCAACATATAAATATTGACAATAATGTAAATATAGACAATTTATTCAATAAATATAACATTAAACTAAGCATGGGCGAAAATGTTGTTTATTTAATAAATAATTGAAATTTATTCCACGTGAATCACACAACGGATCGGATCCATTCATGAAATCGCAAACATTATTCTGGATGCGAGCCAAGTTCCCGTTATTGGCCCTATTGGCTCAGACGCCGAATCGAAACGACCGAGGAAAATGGCACGAGGTGCCGAACCTCGACTCGAACATTTTGTGAACTCGACGCCCGAAACCAGCTCGTGAACATTTATGGCCGACATTACAGGGTCATCAACAATGGAACCAACACCATCAACGTCATCGTCACCCCCACCAACACCCACATCTTCACCATCGCCAGGCGGCTCAGAATCCCTCGCCTTCTGTCCTCATGTCGGGTGTCTGGAACTCGTATTTTCCACATGTCGTAATGTCTACATCATGTCGATAGTCAGCCAGCAAGTCAGACAGAGCGGATGGAGACGCCATCGAGCCGTCGTGTTGCGTCCCTCGCCTCGCCCCCCGAGGAGCCGTCGACCGCCTAAGCCGACCGAAATGTGTTTCGGGTTCGCCCCGAGTTCGTTCGCCCCTTGCGCTCTCTCCCGGGACAAGTTATCAAACTCATGGTCGTTCAATTACACTAAGTCCTTGTTATCTACATGCGTGGCGCATCATCGAACGCTGACCTCCAATAATTCTCATGTTCCCCAAACAAAATAGCCACGAGACGGATCCCAAAGACATCTTCTGTAAGCATAATGAACTGCATGTGTTTTTTAAAGAAATAAACTACATTATCGACCTCTGTAATGACCGACCTTTCTCCTTCCTCCCGTCGTCATTTCATCAGACTTTCTGAAGGTGGGAAAAGAAAACGCTGGAACTAACTTTAATTAATGTTCTTGTTCCTCACTCACACCTGAACAAACCACAATATCAGTGTATCAGTGAATTGGAAAAGAATTTTGTGAAACACTTCAAAAATACTTTCATTTCCGGTGACGAAACGTAATGAAAACAAACGAATGCCTTTAATTGGAGGCGATGGAAAAGTTTTCCGAAACTCTTTCGTGCCACGAGGAATCTTCCACGTGAAACCGTGAGTCGGCCGCAGATGAAATCGAAATTTCTTCGACCAATTTGTAGTTTGGTCATAATGCATAGTTATTTAATGCGAATTCGAACTGCCGAAAAAATAAACAAGTGGAGTCCATCGGATCGGAGCAGCACAGTTGATCGTGGGTGAGAATCGTATACAATAATCGGAATAAATCGGAAAAATACAGCTGGAAATATTTACAGAAGAAACATGTAAATATTTTTACAAGAAACACCTTCAAGTTCAGATACACAGATCGATCGAGCCACGGATCGAACGAGCGAAAGAACGATCGACAGACAGACAGACGACGAATGGATGGACGGACTGGGGGACGGACAGACGAATGAACAGACAGTTGAACAAATGGATTTGCTGCTTCGGACGTCTCGCGGCACCCGGAGCAGTTCAAATGGATCGAAAAATAACATTTACATATTTGCGAAAAAATCTTTCAGCCTCAGCCTCAGCCTTGGCTTCGACGTCGACGTCGATTTTCGTGCCGTGAAAATCAGAAAAAACGAGCGAATAAATAAATAAACTGAAGACAGATAAAATAACAAAAATGAAAAAATGCCGAAAAAATCGAATACAACAAGTGAAAGAAGGAATCGGCTTTGCAATCGCGAAATTCCGGGAACGCGACGAGCACGTGAATTGGCTGAAAAGATTGCGTTTGAATGAAATTTCGGCCGATTTCACACCGGTTCCGATCAAACGAGGGACGACGTGGGGCTCGAGCGAGGCCGGGTGTCGGGGTCGGGGTCGGGGTCGGAGTCGGGGCTCGCAATGCATTGGGAAGCAATCGATTGTGTAATTGAAAAATGTGCGAATGCGAATTTAATTGAGTTCTTAGAAACCCATTTCACTCCACTTGTATTCGGAGAATTTTTTTATTTTAAACTTCTCGCCCTTCTCCTGTTTTTCTTCCTCATTTGCCCGCCTCCGTCTCGTTTTCCGTGTCTTGCTCGCTTTTCTGTCTTCCTCTTCCTCGTTTTCCCACCTCCGTCTCTCCTCCCCACTACTTCTCTCCACCTCCATCTCCTTCTAGTTTTTAGTTTTTCGCTCCTTCATCCACTCTCCCTCGCTGCAATTAATTTTCGCATCGCTCGCAAATTGATTGAATTGTGAAAATTTTTATGGCAATATAATCGAGGCGCGAACGCAACGCACAGTGGGGTGTTTCCCATGTTGTTGTTGCTCCAATTGTTGTTGCCATTGCGGCAAAATAGTCTCCGCTAGTCCGACGTGTGAGAATGTTTAGTGGGAGGAAAAATATGATTTGGAGAGGAGAAAAATCGACTCGAGGAGAATTGATGAAAATTAATTGTTTGTTTTTGTTTGTTTCATTAAGAAAGTGTGAGGTAATTTTGTTCTCTCCTGTGTTCACGCCGCACAGTGGGACAAAACGCGCGCTGATTGATGGAGATGTTGATGATGGTGATGAGGATGAGGCCGGGTGCGAAGAACGAATCACGCGGCGTTCAGCATTCGCCGTCTCCCGTCCTCTCGCGTCGCACGCCGAATTCGAAATTCCTCATACGCCCCGTGCCACCGATCCATTTATCACCCACGGAGCTAGCAAGGAACCGGAAGTGGAGGGGGCGGCGCGGCCAAGGGGGTTTCAGACTCCTTTTGTCGCCGGCCGGGAATCGGAAACCGATTTCAAAGAAAGTTATTTCCAAAATAATTACGAGCGCCACCAACAAAGTGAGCGCGGTTCCATTTTTTTCTTTTTTGTTGAGAAGATTATGTTGGGGAAGGAGGCAGGGGGTGGGGCATAGAAAATGATTATATTACGGATTCCCGTCATGGGGCGATGGGTGGCGGGTGGTCGAGGTCCAAAAATAGAAGCCAAACGAACAGAAAGGAAAAGTAATGAAATGTTGTACATCGAAAGTGACGCAAGTTCCGAGCGAGAGAGGGGGAGGGAGAGAGCGAGGGAAAAAGACTGATAGAGGGAGGGAAGAGAGAGACTCAACTCGACGGCAACGAGGGAGAAAAAATTAGTCGAAGCCCAGCATTTGAAGGCCCGGCCTGCCGAAGGTGGAGCCGCCGTGAATGTTCAAAAAAACCTAGCACGATGGCGAAGAAGGGGTTGTGGGGGGGTGGGGGGTTGTTCGAGGATTGTGGAGGAAGGGGGCGCTCGAAGCCCAACATTAATTGCGTTGACGGCGTAAAAAACACGCCGACCCGGCCGCGAACTTGTTTATGTATGAGTGAGGCGGCAAAACAAACTCCGTCGCTGGGTTTGTGTCGTTCTCATTATTGTTGTTGTTGTTGTTGTTTCCATTGGTGTTGTCATCGTGTTCCTTGTTGTTGTTATTATTGTTGTTTTTGTTTTTGTTATTTGTATTATCCACTCTAGTAGCTTGTCACGTGTTCAATCGATTGGAAAATTGCGCTCGAAGCCCAAAAATAACCTCAACGAAAAACAAAAGGACTCTTTAATCACTCATCAGCATTATCGAGAGAGAGACAGAGAGAGCGGGCGAGCCAGAGTCGGGCGGAGTCCTCGAGTGTTGACCCAGTTGCCAGAAACAGAAGCAGGAGCAGGAGCAGGAACGAGGCTGAGCCTCCCGGTGTTTCGTGTTCTGTCTCTCCCCAGCACAGCGAGCGACAGCGGGACGGACGAGACACAGCGAACGAGAGAGACAGCAGTGGAGGCAGACAGAGACAGAGAGAGAGAGCGAGAGTGGGACATGTGGGTGACAGTGATCGAGGGAGAGGGAGGAGCCGGCAGGAGGCCTTCGTGGAAATTACGAAGGAAGCGCAAAATATCTCTGGAACAACAACAACAACAACAACATTAATGTACAACAATTATAAACATGCCAACAACAACAGCAACAAACACGAACACAACAACAACAACAATTCCAACAACAAGCACCAGTATTAAATTCAGTCTCCTGACTTCATCGAGCCGAACCCGGCGAACCGAAGAAGTCGAGGGCAGAACGAGAGCCGGCGACGTTGGAGCGAGAGGGAGGGCAGAGAGCAGAGGGAGAGGGAGACGTAGGCAGTCCCAGCTCTGGGGCAGGGGGCGTGGCCGTCGAATGGTGGAAAATCAATAAAAATATGCTCCGAACTTGTCGCTTAATTGCCTTCAAATTTAGGGAACTCTGGCAGTTGTTGTTGCGTTGAACTTGTTGTTGTTATTGTTGTTGTCTTCATGCTGTTGTTGTTTTATTCAGCTTTATTATTGGCAATATGTTGTTGTTTTTGTTCTTGTTATTATGTTCCCATGCCGTTGTTGCCGTTCTTGTTATTAGGATGTCGTTGTTGCCATTAAACTGGGGCCGTTGATAAATTATGAAAACATGACTCAATTGTAATTTATGCATATTTTTCGTGTTTCGTGTCTTTCGAAGTAGGTCTTCGGAACCTCCAAGCCTCTCGGGTTCGAACTTAATGAGGTTCCGAAGAAATCTCCAAATGGCCGAGAAAATTTTGCGTAGCCAAGTACATAAAAGAAAGAGAGAGAAAGCGAATATCATGTCTTTAATTTATTTTATTCTATTTTAGTTCAATTTATTGCATTTTTATATTTGTGTTTTTTAAATTTATTTTATTTTATTCTATTATATTTGATTTTTCAATTATGATTAATTTTGCTCTCCTTTGATTTTATTTGACTTATTTTATTCTGTTTTATTTAATTTTATTTTAATTTATTTTATTGTTTTATTTTAATTCAAATTACTATTTTCATTTATTCTATTATTTTAATTTAATTTATTCTATTCCTTTAGTTAAATTTTACATTCAATATTATATTTTTTTATTTATTTTATTATATTTTATATAAATTTATTTAATCAATTTTATTTTATCCAAAACGTACGAAAACTCAGCCGTTTATAATTTCTTATATTTCTTTTAATTTATTTTTTATATTGTACTTTTTTAAAGAATATCTCTTGTTGCTTTATTTTGTTTTATTTTAATTTATTTTATTTAATTATATTTTATTTCATCATATTCAAAAACCGCACGAACCCGAGCAAAAACTCAACCTTTTCACTTCGCTCACCTCCCTGTGATGATGATGATGATGCTAATAGTTCCAAACTTTGTTGTTTATAATTGAACAACGTTCTGGTGTTTGTTTTTCAACTTTTTGTACTTTTTTGTTTCTTTTTTTTTTGGGTTTTTGCGCTTGGTTCTTGTTTACACAAGCGATGAACGAGTTTTGATCAAACCGCCGGCGGTCAATAAATAATAATGAAACACCTCCGAACCAGACGAGGGCGAGGACGGAGGAGGAGGAAGGAGGAGGATTAGAGATCTTTGGCAACACCTCGAGCCACAGCCCAGAACATCGCGATGACCACAAACACCGCGATCACCACGAGATCACCACGTTCTCCACTCACCTCCTGCTCGGCTGCGGTCCAGAGGGGTTCCAACGATCCACGATCGACTGACTCGATCGCCTCGGCTTCCGTCTAAAGCTGCGGAATTCCAGCTAACAATAATTTGTACTTTTTTCGCCTCGCCCTCCTGCTGTTGTTGTAGTTCTTGTTGTTGTTGCTGCTGCTGCTGCTGCTCAAAGCCCTTTTGTTTTAATCACAGATAGTTTGATTTTTTTTCTTATTAATAATTCTTGTAGTTTATCTTTCCTTCTATTGTGGAATGATTTGTGATTTAAAAAAAAAATTTTTTTTTTAATATATTTTTATGAGGAATCACTGTCGATGTTGGTGCTTTTTTGTATCTAATCTGCGGTGTTTGTTGGTCGGTGAGGTGCAGTTGTTGCTGTAATTGTTCTGGTTGTTGTTGAACCTCTCGTTGTAGTGGTTGTTAATGGTGGTGTTAATGGCAATAGCGTAGTTGTTATTGTTGTTTGTGTTGTTATTGCTATTGTTGATATTGTTATTGCTGTTTTTGTTGTTATTGTTGTTGTTGTTGTTGTTGTTGTTGTCGTTGTTTCCGTGTTCTTAGAAAGTGAACACTTGGTTTTCCCCAGGCTTTGATAATTTATTCAAATTGGCTTTAAGAGAAGCTGCCATTTTTATTATTTTATTGTTCCTTTTTTATTATCTCCACCTGTTGTAGATAGTGTTCTTGTAATTGATGTTGTTGTAATTGTTGTAATTATTGCTGTTGTAATTATTGTTGTTGTAAATATTGTGTTCATTGTACTGGTTGCCACTGCTTTCGCACTGCATTCGACGAATCGAACTTTACACAGATTTAATTCCACTATAAATAGCATCGAGATACATGCATCCCACAGATGCAGATGCGGTGATTTTTCCAGAAACCGCAAAGGCGACGCCGACGACGACAAATCGAGGTGGAAACAAATTCCGAATGTGCAAATTATCAGCATCCAGTAATTATTGCAATAATTTGATATTCTCTCGATTCACGAACGATCGCGGTTCGAGTATCTGCGAGATATTGCTGGAGATGATGAAGGAGATAATGACGACGAGGATGACGATGACGATGACGATGGCGATGGCGGTGACGATGATGATGATGGAACAGGGCGCAGGGGGAAGCGAGGGAGGCGTCGCTGCCAGAGGGCGAGGCAACGGGGAAGCGGAAAAGATCTACGACAACAACAACAAAAGCAACAAAAACAACCATTGATCGTTGAGCTCGAAAACTGCGCGTTACTTCGAGCAAAAGCGAAAACAACAACAACAACAACAAATGACAACTAGTCTGACAACAACAATGACGACATTTTGAAATATTAATTCGTATCTGCAGCAGCTCACTAGACAACAACAACAACAACTGCTGCTCTCACAACACACACACACACACAGACACAGTCGCAAATGGCTCCGCGTATCTGTGAGATACTAGTTACTACTACCGCGAGATACTTTTTGCGGACACTTTTTCACGAAGTTTTTGTTCTTGTTATATGTAGATATAATTGTTATAGTTGCTGTTAGTGTTGGCGCTATTTTTGTTGTCTTTATTTTTGTTATTGTTATTGTTGTTATTGTTATTGCTATTGTCGCTACTATTCTTGTTGTTGTTGTTGGGGAGCCTCATACACTTTGACACTTTAAGCGCGAGCAGACGAGTTTTTTCTGGTTGCTGCCATTTCGACCTGGGTGTTGTTGCTATTTCCAATAGCGTGTTTGTTGTGCTTCTTCTTTGGTTACAACTGTTGCCATTGTTGTTGTCGTTGTTGTTGTTATTACTTTGATTTATTGACTTAGAACTGGTTTCGCGATTTCATTAAATTTCTACATATTTCCGTTCACTCGTTATAAGCGTGGTTTTTAATTTGTTTTTTTTAATTTGTTTTTTTATTATTTTTTTTTTTTGCTTGCTTTATTTGGAGTTGCCAATTTCGATTCACGTCGTTTTCTTCGGTTTGTAAAAATATGAAATAATTTATTTTATTGTTTTTCGTTTTCAAGAGGTTTCCCTTGGCACCTGGCGGAGAGGGAGACGAGCAACGACAACAACAACGAACACCGTCAAGCACGAAGCATAATCTGCACTCGGCTTCGACAACTATGTATTTATAATTGGGCAGGGCAGCAACAACCACCACCGATACAACGAACACCAACAACACACGCAGCGACAACGAACCAACAACGACAAAAACGCTCAAAAAACGACATCAACAACAACGACTCCAACAACAACAACGACAACAACAACAACACCAACAACAACAACGACACCAACAACAACAACAACGACAACAACAACAACGACGACACCAATGAGAACAACAAACACATTTCTGGTACAGCACCAACAACAACAACAGCAACAACAGAACTTACGACGCTTACATTTCTTCACAGTTGTTTTTATATTAAATTTTTTTGTTGATTTTTTTTTTTTTTTGTTTTTGTTTGTGTTGTATATTTTTGTGGATTTTTGTTGTAATTTTTTCTGTTCTGCTTCTTTGCTGTTGTGGTCGCTTTTAATTTTCGTCTCAATTTTTATTTGAATTTTCATTCGTGCCGTTGTTGTTGTTGTTATCGTTGTTGTTGTTGCTGTTGTTGTTGCTGTGTCGCTGCCGTTGTCATTATCACATTCGACTTGTTGTTATTGTAATTTAACACACGCGATCGTCGCTGCCTCGTTGTTGTTGTTGCTGCTGCCTTTATTCGAACTCGTATTCGTATAACTATTATTTTTATTTATTTATTTATTTATTTCTTTTTTTTTTGCTATTGCTGTATTTCTTATAATTGTTGTTTTGTTGATATGTTTGCTTTTGCTGTTGATATTTCAGTAGTTTTTGTTGATATTTTTTGCTTCTCGCTTACGACTCTCGAAGCCCGGACTCGCCGCCGTTTTGGGTCGTCGGTCGTCGACGAAACTGAGTTTTTAACTGATCGTCGGGCGCGGGCTCCGCTCGCTCTCGCCTGATCTGGAAGGGAAGCGTTGCCGAGTTGTTGTTGTTTGTGTTGTTGGTGTTGTTGTTGTTGGCGATTAGCGGATGGACGGGCGGCGAGACTCGCGATCGCCCATCCAGTAGATACGGCAATCTGCTGTAACAACAACACCGCCACAATCAACCCGCGAGCTTTGCTTCCAGCGGTCGGCTTCCAGTCGCTGAGCGAAGCTTCGCCCAGAGCTCGCTCTCTCTGTTCCTTCGCTCTCGCATTCCAAGCCGCGCTCGCTTCCGCAGAGCGGACGAAGCTCTCGTTGGCGCTCCGCATCTTCGTCCGTCTTGCTCTGGCTCGCTGTCCGGCTCCTGCCCGCTCCAGCTCGCTCTCTCTCGATCGCCCGCTCAGCCATGGCGCCAGCAAGCGCCATCACAGCAAAGCAATCGCAATAAAATCGTAATAAAAAACAACAAATTAACGCGATTGCACGGCTGGATGGATGGCAAAACGGACCGATGGATGGACGGATGGTTGCCTCCAGATTCCAGACTCCACTCTCTCGCTCTCGCCTCGCTCTCGCTCCCTCTCCTTTTCGCCGTGATGCAACAGCTTCGGTCGGTCCCTCGCTATCGATTCCGCATTGAGCCGTCGTCCGTCGTCCGCCGCTCGCCGCTCGCTGCTCGCTTCCAGCCGCCCATTTCGCTTTAATCCGGCCGCCTCCGCCGCCGCTCCTTCCTTCGGCCGCCGTCAATTCGTCGGACTCCCCCATTCACCCCTCCCTCGCCCCGCCCTCGCCCCCGTCCTTCCTTCCTGCTCGCCCCGTTTCCTGGGCGCCTGCCGTCGGCTTGTTTGCCTATTTGTTTGTTTAATTTATTCGTGTTTACTTGGGCGACAATGAAAGTCCGCCCGAAGACACGCCCCCTCGCCCACGCCCAAGCCCCGGCCCACCTGCGAGGTCGCGCCGTGAACTTCCGCCCACTTGGGGCAGATCAATCAGAGGCCTTCGCTGGAGCTCCCGCTATCGTCGCCCCCTCTCTCTCTACCTCCCTCCCTCCCTCTCCCCCACTACCACCTGCCTCCCTCCCGCCCAATCTTCCGTCATTCCTCCCCCCCCCCCTCTCTCTTGCCCAGAAGTTTTCATTCGTTTTCCAATTCGCGTTGCCAATCGATTTCCCATCTGCCGTCAATCGTCGTCTTTGACTACAAACAACAACCGCCGGCCAATGGATGGCGTGGGCGAGCGGGCGGGTGGGGCGCGTTGGGGGTAGGGCAAGTGTTGAGGGAGGGTGTCAGGAAGGAAATAGTTTCCATTTTGCTCGCGAGGTTGCCAGGAAGTGACAGGTTCAATCGCCTGCCACGCTAATGCCTTCCTTGGGGCCCCCCCCATCCCTTCCCTTCCCTTCCAAGTGCTTCCCGTGCCGCCTCCTGCTCTGCCTTCCCTTCCCTCCCAATGGCCTCCCTTCCCGTTCCTTTCCATCCCGTCGGTCCCTCCCATTCCTTCCCTTTCAATCGTTTCCCTTCCCCTCCCCTCCCCGCGCTTCTCCGCTACCTGTCAGTGGACTCGGTTCTCATGCGATTTCCCCAGTTAATTCCAATCGCCAGGGTCAGGGGCGACATCCCTGATTTATTGAAAGCGAATTAAGGACAAAAATAAATTGATCTCGGACTTTTTCCCCGATTCCGCCAGTTGATTGGAGCTTTTTAAATTCATTACTATTTTTGTGTATTTTTTATTATTATAAAGTATTTTTTTTTTATTATTTTTTCAATATTTTTTGTGTTTTATGTTTATTCCTATTTATATTGTTTTTACTACTTTTTTAATATTGTTTTGTTTTAATTGTTTGTATTTCTTTATTTTTTTACCGTAGAAATTCTTCCCAGAACCCGAAACTCGATCTCATAACAGGAACAACTTTCTTCAGATTGGGCCAGACTTAGTAATGATAATTTTCCAAGAATTAACTGCACGAGATCAACATGAGATAATCATTAGTTATATGGGGTAGTCGAAAATATTGGCAAAAATATCATCTTCGTATTTATATTCCAGGAATCGTGCTATCAATGTGCGAACTTCCATTTCTCGGAATTCGAATATTCGTTTGAACCGATGACTCGAATTCGAAGTAATTGAAAGGAACATTTTTCTATGCTTTCTCATTCGCTTCTCTTCTTGTCTCTCCAAATCAGAGAATCATTTCTAAAGAAGCTCACTCGAGTTCGAAATTCGTTGACGCGGACCAGAGTTCGCGCCTAATCAGCTTTTATTGAAAACTAATCAGCGGCTCGGCTCACCTCGATCCCCCACAATTATCTGAGCAAATGTCTGATGTGCTGTCAACAACAACGCCAATAATCTTGTTATTACAACAAATTATAAGAATGACAAGCATGAGTGACAGCAAGTAGAAATGCGAGAAGGTAAAAATGACAACAAGTCAAAATGACAACTGATAAAAATGGCAATAATGACTAAAATTAAAAACAAAATATGAAAAAAGTAGAAATGTCAACAAATAAAAATTTTAAAAAAGGTAAATGATGAAAAATATGAGAACAAAAAATTAAATGACATAAAGTTGAAATGGCATCAAGTAAAAATGACATCAAATAAAATTGACAACAAGTAGAAATTATAATATATAAGTGATTAAAGGTAAGTAAATCCAAAGTAAAAGTGAAGTAAAGATCCAAAAAAAGTACAAACGACAGGAAAGAATCCGAAAAAATGAAAGGTAAAATAATAAAATAGTAATAACAAATAAAAATAACAACAAGTAAGAGTGTGCAAAAGTGAAAATCTCAAGTAAAACAGATAAAAAAAAGGCGAATAAAAGTAAATATGACAACAAGTAAGATGACAAGTTTGAAAAAAAAACAACAAAAATAAACAATAACAACAAATAACTCGAGTGCCGTCAAAACAATCGGCAGCAATTACAACAACAATCTAGGTCTAGACACTCAGTCAGACAGAGGACGGACCTGGAAGGGTCGGTCGGGAGAAGGGGAGGGGGAGGGGGAGAGAGAGAGAGAGAGAGAGAGTGTCAGGAGACAGACGATCGTCAGCGCGATTTGAGCCGACTTTTTCGGCTTCGCCTGGTTTGGTCGTCGCAATTATTTCGTTCTAAACAACGAGTTCCCGTTTTGGGCTCCCACTTCGCTTGTTCTTCTTACAACCACCACCACCCCCTCCCCTACGCCGTTGACTTGGCTCTTCCTCTTCCCGTTCTTCCTCGCTTTAATGTGTTTGCATACATCAAATTAATAGAAGGAAAGAAAGAAAAAAAACTAAAAAAACAAAAACCTAAAAAACCCCACGGAATTCGTTTCGAAATCGTATTTTTGTGCTCTGTTTGGTTTGTTTTTCGGAAATCTCGCAATCGCCTTCTTCACCCCCTCTCTGTCCCCATCCCTCACTCTCTCCCAATTTTCTTTTAATGTTCTTCTCCATTATTTTACTTTTCCCCTCCTCCATTTTTTTGTTTGTCTGGTTTTTGTTTTAGCTCGCTCGGCCTTTATTTATGTGTGGCCGATGTTTACATTTTCGAAGTGAAGAGAAATAAAATGTTCGATTTTAAACATTTTCGAGCGATTTCGACGGGCCCGGACTCGATCGGCCGGCGGTTGGGCCCGATCGGTGCCTGTTGTTGTTGTACGTGGTAGTCGTGCCGTTCTGTTGTTGTAGTTGTTGTGTTTGGTTGTTGCTTTACGATCGTGTTGCTGTTGATGTTGCAGATCCGCAGCGGAAACATCTTCCAACTGCATTTGGTGGCAGTCGCCACATGTTCACTTGTTGTTGTTGTTGTTGTTGTTGTGTTGTAATGGCTATCATTATTGCCGTTGTTGTTGTTATTGTTGCTGTTGAGGAGGGCCTGATAATAAAATAATTTACGTGCATGCAATAATTCCCAGTCTAAATTTAGCTCCCACTTGTTTCTCTACCCTCTAATTGCAATTTCTTCCATCGAGCCGAGTGAAATTTTCCCTCAATCGTCTCTCGCTTTTCCCTGTATATCGATCGAACGATCGTCGATTGTTCTCAATTATCTGTCGACGATCGACCGCCAGACGATGGAAGATCAAGATAATTTACCGATTATATAGATAATATAGGTAATTGCTTTCAAATTCCGAATTTATTCGATCTTGAACATCGATCGCGGTTTCCATATTCTCCTAGAAGAATATCGTGAAATTCTTGAATTATTTCCCCCCATCTCGATAGACATTGATCGGAGCTCGTGCTCAGTCCATTCCCGGGCGGAAACCGCATTTTCCAAAATCGAAAATATATCAATCGTTTCGTGGCCGCCGCTCGACGCGATCGCCATCGTAAAAACGCTTTCAAAATCCGATCAATATTTTATGAATTTCTAATGTAGCCTTTAATCGATTGTTCTTCTCTCCCACTCTCCCCCTGTCTGACTCGCTCATTATTTTGGCGCTTTCTTGGGGATCGCGGAACGTGCTGGGTCTGGGCCGGGCCTGGATCGTGTGCCTCGATCGCTTCGCCGGGGCCCCCCGACCCGTTCGATTTATGGAAATCTGAAGGTCGTCGAAATTCTCTCTTCTCTCTCTCTCTCCCTCTCTCCTGTGCCCTCCTTCCTTCCTCAATCAGCATGCGATTCGTGTATTGAACGTGTCGATCATGTTTTCATATGCGGCGAAAGTTGTGTCGTCTTCCGCTCGCCTCGGCTCGCACGGGGAAAACATAAGATGTAGCAATATATATAAACGCATGTCGGTTATCTGGCCACGATCTAAGCGAGGGCAGGGTCGAAATCGCGGCGAAGAGTTTTCTCCGACTGGAATATTCCGCGGCGATCGAACACGATCGAACCACGCTCGAAGGTCGCTGGGTGTCGTCCAAGGGCCTTGGCGCGTGACTCATCGTCGTTGTTGACGTCGTTGTCGTCGTCGAGACTTCGCGATGTCGTCACAACGGTCAGGTGCATCGAGAAGTCACGGATGGCGCCCGGACCCGGGCCCGGGGGCGAAGCCAAACCAGACCCCAGCCAAGCCAAGCCAGACCGTCCAGCTGAGCCGCGTCGCGTCGCGTCGATGACTCATGTGGCCCACCGTCGTCGACGGCCATGCGGCCCGAGGTCTCGCAGGCCTCGGCGTGCCCGGCGAAGAAGGCGGCGAAGAAATGCCGATGGCGATAACGACTATCGGGGATTAGCGGCGTTGTCGGCTGTCGACGGTCGGTTGTCCAGACACAGACAGAGACCGAACTTCGTGCGACTCGTGGTGGTCGCGCCAGCTCCGGTTGGTGTTCGGCGATGGTGTTGGCAGCACTGGTTGGTGGCGAGCGGCGTCGTGGCCCCCAGCAGCATCGGTGGTTCAGTGGTAGAATGCTCGCCTGCCACGCGGGCGGCCCGGGTTCGATTCCCGGCCGATGCAAAATAATTTTTTTTGTTTTCCCCAACATTTGTTTTTTTTTTTGTTTTCTCAAGCTCCAAGAAACTTTAATGTTTTTCCCCCACCTTCCGACAATTTTTTTTATGGTTTTTCCCCACCTTCTACGACTTTTTACTGTTTTTGCCCCACACACTCGACAACTTTTTATTTTATTTTGTTTTCCTAACCAAAAATAATTTTTATATGCCTTTTTTTCTGTTCCCCAGCATCGTCTAGTGTTATTTGCTCCGTTGTCTTGTCTTCACTCCGTTGGATTTCATTTCTGTGTCTGACTTTTCGAACCTTTTCCCTCACTTGGCCTGAGACAATCGCCGGGCCAGGTCGAGCGGCCGCAAGTGGGAGCCCATGACTTGGCAGAAAGTTCGACATGGCTCGGATCGCGATCGATCGCCGGACTCGAGCCCGCCACAAGTGCGAGCGCGGCGAGATCTCGATAATTCTTTAAAATATATATTGATCGTGTTGCTATAGATAGGGTGGTCTTGTTATTGTTGTTGTTGATATTATTATATATTGCGAATACAATGTACGATAATAAAATAATTGTTGTTGTTGTTTTTGCAATGGACGCTGCTTGTTTGATATTTGTTGGCTAATAATGCAAATTTTTACTATAAAAATAAGCACCAAGGTCGTTGGTGCAAAAACAACGAAGACAAAGCCACGCGGAGCATGAAAGCGGCCAAGCGAACAACAACAACTACTGCAAATACAAGAACAACAACAACTACTACTACTGCTACCTACTACAACAAAGACAACGGACGACAACGACAACGACAACGACTTCAACTTCAACGACAACAACATCGACATCGACAGCGACAAGACGACGTCAACTTTAACTCCAACCTTATCAATGGCTCGCACACACTCAAACACTCACACCAACACACTCACCCACACACATCGATGAGCCGACCGACCGGGAGGCAGAGACGAGACAGAGACAAAGACAAAGAAACGACGACTCAGGCCGAGACGAAAACAGGAGACGGCGACGGGGACAGAGACAGAGACGGATGGACAGACAGACAGACAGACAGCCAGCCAGACAGACAGCCAGCCAGACAGCCAGACAACGACGGAGACAGTTGTGTGGCTGGATGGACGTCTGTGTCGATGGCTCGGCTGGCGGTGGTCGGTCGTCGGTTGGACGCGGCGGGCGCAGAAGGAGGTGACGGAGGCGGTGGATGATGAGGAGGAGGAGGAGAAGAGGAGCATTCGGAGGAGGTGGGGGAGGAGGAGAAGAGGTGGAGGATGAGCTGGAGGATGAGCTGGAGGATGAGCTGGAGGATGAGGTGGAGGATGAGGCAGAGGATGAGGTGGAGGAGGTGGTCGGTTGATGACGCCTGACGAGCGCATGGAACCACTTGTTGTCAACGCCGGCAGACGCCGTCAGACGCTGGCGGAGACGGCGAGCGACGATGCGTGAGAGGCAGCGGAGGAGGCGCGCCGAGGGAAGGCGGAAGATCAGAAATGAGAGGAGGCCGACGGCGATGGTGGGCAGCGGAGGAGGCCGAGGAGGCGGGGGATGAATAGAGAAGTGACGTGGGTTGGGCGGATCGCGGTGCGGAGAGACTGCTGGAGAGGACGGTAGAGGGAGAAGGCAAGGGGGTGGCAGGAGGAGGGAGAGGGGACGGAGGGGCAGAGGGCGGGAGAGGGGGCCGAGAGACGGAGAAGGAACGGGCTGGCGAAGGTCGTCGAAGTCGCCAAAGAAACTAATTAAAATTCAAACAGCACGAAATGCGCCAACGCACCGGGCGCCCCGAGGCGGCGGCGGCGGCGTCGGCGGCGGCGACGACGGGGGTCTGCGGGAGGGCGAGGTAAGCAGATGAAGAAGAAGAAGAAGAATCAGCAGATGACGAAGATTAGCCGACATTATCCACGAGACACAGACGGTTGAAGGGACGGCCCGAGCGGGTGGAAAACTTTGAATAAGAAGAAAATCGCATCAACGACTGAGGGAACGAGAGCCCGACAGTTAACGGCATGACGGACGGACGGACAGATGGAGAGACGTCTGGATGAATGGATCGACAGGCAGATGGACAGGCAGACAGACGGACAGACAGACAGACAAATGAGAAGGCAGACGGATGAAGAGTAAGTTTGACGACTCAGACGGAGGGACAGAGAAGGGGAGCAGATGAGACAGCAGCAAGAGGAGAAGATGTTGATGGAGACAAAGGAGTTGGAGGGAGGGAGAGAGGGAGATAGAGAGAGGCCGCTAGAGTCGAGTTCGGTTGGATTCCCCGAACTGCGACGTGATTCACGCGATTATTAATAACTCGTCCATCACGACGACCACGCGGGGGGGATTGGTGCGAGAGAGACAGATGGAGAGAGAGCGGGAGAAAGGGACGTTGGTATGGCGTTGTAGGGGAGTCGACAATCGAAGACGAAGCGACCGATTAGAGGCACATGCAATGGACACGGACGATTTTCCGCTCAAGTGCTTCGATTCAACGACCTCCAACCATCGACCGCTTCATCCGCCCCTTCCTTCTCTCCCTCATCCCTTCCCTCATTCCGTGCATTCCTCCCTCCCACCTGCCTCCTCTCATTCCCTCTCGCCCTTCCTGCCGCCTCCGCAGCATCCCAGACCTTGGTCGCTGCCCGCCATCGACGTCCTCTCGTAGCCATCAACGCTCTCTTCGCCGTCGCCGTCGTCATCAGCGTCGTCGCCCCCTTCAGCCCTCCGCCTCCTCCAACCTCCCCCCCCCACTCAACGCGTTTTCGGTTTCATTTGCTGGAGCGTGCGATGACGCTCGACTTACCGAAATCGAAACTGGTAGAACTCGTATTGGGCTTGGACTGGCGCACACACACACCCGCTCACGAACACAAAATCCGTTGGTCATTATGCTCACGCACACATAAAGGCACACACACACACATGCACACGCACACATTTCCATCGAGACATGTGGTTGCCATGGATCGGCGAAGTCGAGCTTCCGACGGTCGGTCGGTGCGTGCGTGCTCGGGTCTGACGTCGTCGGCAGCGCTCGCTTCGGATTGCATCACATCCTCGGCTCGAGTCGGTTCAATAATAAACACGATCCAACAACAACAACAACAGCAGCAGAAATAACAACGAAACCACAACACCAAGAAACCAACCAACTAGCAACAACAACAACATAACCGCCAATCGCCCAACAACACAATGGCCAATCGTCGCAACAACAACAACTACATCAACACCAGAAATAATAATATTAATACCAACAACAAGAACTGCAACAACAATGATCATAACAACATTCCAACGAGTAACAAAAAGCAGAGAAAGAAGAAGAGGCAGACGACGAAGACTCAGCCGACGAAGCTTCAACGAAGCCAGCTTTGGACTGGAAGCGAATTCCGAGTGGAACGAGCTGGAAGTCGCCACGAACTGGAAGAGAGCAGAGAATGGGAGCGAGCGACGACGACGACGACGACGACGATTGAGCTCGATCGGAGAGTCAACTGCCATTGCTCTCTCACTCCTGTTGTTGTTGTTGGGCAGTCACTCCCACTCTCTCTCTCTCTCTC
This sequence comes from Coelopa pilipes, assembly GCA_947389925.1. Lineage (NCBI taxonomy): Eukaryota > Metazoa > Arthropoda > Insecta > Diptera > Coelopidae > Coelopa > Coelopa pilipes. The sequence goes on from OX376696.1 coordinate 71,491,897, forward strand.
TCGTCCGCTCCGCTCCGCTCAGCGGGAGCAGCTTCAATTGCTTCCTCCTTCTTCTCACAACGTCAAACGAATCGGGTCAAAGGGACTCGGTTGATGACCACGTTGAAAAGACGTCGCTCACGCAGCCATTTCGAGGAGATTACTATATTATATTATTTTCCTCTCCGCCTTCTTTCTTTGATTCCTTTGTTGGGAAATGACTTTCCCCCGCCTCCGCTCGGATAATCTGACAAAGATGCGAATGCGATGGTGCCAAGGACCCGAATGATTGAGGGGTTTCCCGGAGAATTCCACCGGAATTCCTCCGGCAGCCCACGACACCAGGTGAGAACCGAGGTGAGACGGCGAGGGCTCGTCGCGTGTCGCCGACGGATGTCGTTGGCCCGGCGTCCACAACGTGCCGCCAACTCGTGCCCGGCCCTGGAGCGCCTTTGTTCGGTCGCCCACAGACGGCCTCGGAGGAAGCCCTCGGCGAGTTCGTGGAAATCCCGGCACCGCCATCGCCGTCGACGACCTGAGGCTCCCACAACAAAGGAAAGTCCGCCCCGTAAGCAGATTCCCAAAAGCCGCATCTATGCATCGGCGTTGGAGCCACCCGTGGGTCAGGAAATTTTTTATAAGTCAAACAAAAGCAAAAACAAAAAAAACAAACAAGGAATCCTCTAAAAATATCTTCCAAACACTCACCGAACTCTGCTGGCTAGAATTAATCCAAAAAAGGTCGCCTTCGGGGAAATGGAAAATTCAGCTAAAACACTTGAATTTTTAATTATTATTATTTTTTTTCTTTTTGTTGTTGTTTTTTTGTTGATTTTCTGTAACCCGAAACACTTTCGATTGTTGTTAAATATTTATCGCAAATCGTGAATATCGGAAAACCACGTTTTTATATTTTTTATTTTTGCAATTTTCGCTTCTCGAAAGCCGTTGAGAATTTAAATTCGAAACTGAACGCAAGCGAACTCTCGTTAAGTTCGGCAGGCGATGGCGAGAACTGATTGACTGAGTGACCAAGTGACTGACTGAGTTACTGACTGCCTGACTGACTGACTGACAGAGAGAGTGAGTGAGAGAGAGAGAGAGTGAGCTGACTAGACCGACCGATTGCCACCAGCGCCGAATTGACAATGAAAATCTGAGGAAAACCGCACGCATATTTTTATCCAGCGCGTTGAGCGGAGAAACATTTTTTTTAATTCCAAAAATTTCCTCGCCACGGAAAATTCACGCAGACGCACGAGGGGCCCGAGTGCGGTGAGTTTTCGCTCGGTTCTTTGTTTTCGTGGTGAAATTCCATACTCCCCTCTCTCGCTCTCTCGCTCTCTCGCCCAACAACAACATCCCGTCGTCGTCATCATCGCCTTCTTCTTTCGCCTATTCGTCCTATTCTCGTCCGTGAGAGAGCTTTCCACGGGAGAGGGAGAAGCGTGTCTGTGGCTGTGTGTGTGTGGGAGCGCGTGGCCGAGTGGGTCGTGTAAGTGTGTGTGTGTGTGTGTGTGTGTGTGTGTTGGAAACCGATGAAAACATGAGCAAAAGGTTGAAGAATTTGTGCCTTTGTGTTTCGACCCTCAGCTGTGAAATTTATTTGCGGCTAATGAAGTGTTAAAACATTCCTGAGTGAATTCGACCGGGGTGAGGAACCGCAACTGCAGCGGCGTTGCCACCCCGTCGGCCAGCCAGCACCTGCATGGGGCCGGACAAAAAAGAAACAAAACGAAACAAAAGAAACAGCGAGAGCTTTTGGAGGAAATCCTGAGTAGACGGAAGTGGGATTTCGGGCTTAAGCGACGCCCGAACGAGGGCACTGGGAAGACAAAGTGGGATTTTGGAAATTCTTCCGAGAACCGGCAGTTGTAATAAAATTCTCTTATCTTAATTTCAGTTCTTTGGCAGAGAAAAATCTGAGATTTTGGTTTTTTACAAATATCATATTTTCATGGTCCGACATTTTTTGTTTGACTTTTCCAGTTTTCTTCATATACTCTTACAGTTCTTCTTAAAATAAAAGACTAATTTTCGAAATTTTCAAAATCTTAATTTTCCTATTTTTTCAAATTTCTCTTCGTTACTTGTTTGGCTCCGGTGGCAACGCCGCAGCCACCGCGGACAGCAGGCCATTTGTCTTTTCCGGCCCTGCCATCGATAGGCCACGATGACCCCCAATACAACAATAACAACAGCAAAAACAACATCAATAACAACAAAACCACCACCAGGCGAGCATTAGAAAACAAAATAACAACAACAACAACAACAACAACTCCAACGACAACGACAACATCATCTAGGACGAACTGACCGCCATGCATATTTTGTGGTGAAATTAATTTGGTGAATATTTCGAAGTGTGGAGTTTCGCGGAAGGAACAAAATCCACCATCTGGCGAGAAGACGAACTGTGGCGGATTCGCCGTGACCCCTGACCCCGACATCGGCCGCGGCTCGTCTGCGGCTCTGGCTCTATTTTTGCAACGGCTTCGCTCCGAATGCCAAAGTCGTCTTCATGCATTTGTTGAAATTGCGTTTTCCGAAATCCCCAGTTCGTCTCATTTTCCACCTGTGGTTCTGCTGTGCTTGTTGTTGTTGTTCTTGTTATTGTTCTTTTTTTGTGCATTTTGTTGGCTCTTCAAATTTTCAATTTATTTCCATGACTGTGTATTCATGGGTGTTGTTGTTTTTGTTGTAGTTTTCATATGAAATTTCTATTTTTATTGTTCCTTTTTTTTGATTGTTCTGTTTTTTTTGCTCTTTTTCATATGTTATTGTTATAATTTTTATTGCTCCTTTCACACATTGTTGTTGTTGATATTTCTATTGTTTCTTTTCCATACGTTTTTGTTGTAATTTTTTGAACTTTTGTTTTAATTTTTTAAATTGTTTTTACGATTTTTGTTGTTATTTTCTGTTTTCTTATTCTTTTTCCTCTTCACACGTTGTTGGTGGAACGTCCATAGTTGTTGTTGTATTTTTTCCTTTCCGATTTTATACACAATATTGTTTTCCTCATGAATTGTTGTTGTATTCGTCATCATCATCATTGTTGTTGCTTTAGTTATTGCTATTGTTGTCGTTTGTTGTTGTTGCTGTCGCACTCCTGCCGCTGCTGCTCACTCAGCATGCACTAAACGACGCACGTGTTGCTCAAGAGCTTTCGAAACCTCCTCCAGCCGGCCCCCTATTCTTTGAAACGCCAAATCCCCGCCCCCCCCCACCGCCCTCCTCACCACAATCCGCCACCTCCTTCAGACTCGTCTGCCTCGTTTTGCACTCGAAGTTTTGTTCAATTTCCATAAGCTCTCGCTCTCGCCATGGCGATGACGATGAAAAGCTCTCGCAGACATTTCGATTTAGACGACAACAGAGGCAATTGAGGAACAACAACATTGACAACAACCACATTGACGACGACAACAACGACACCAACAACAGCGAGAACAAGAGTGGCGACAACCACCTGAAGGAGACGACAAGAGCAAGCGAGAGGAAACCGAAATCCTTTAAGACAATTTGAATGTAATTCCCTCACAAGGGTGGCTTCCGTTTCCGGACGGAATGCCAAAAAAAAGTTGTTGTTTTTTGTTGTTGTCTTCGCTTGCCAGCGAATTCCATTAAAAAGCGATTTCCCTTATTAGACATCCTCAAACTTTGCCCTCCCTCCCGTCAGTCCGCAGTCGCCGCGTCTCCGTCTTCACTCGCCGTCTCCTGCCGACCTCCGGCGCTATTTTTATCCCTTGTTCCTTCGCTCCGTCTCCGTCCACACTCGCTCTCTCTCCCCCACTCACTCCTGTCTGCAGTTAATTTCTTCGCGAGACGCTCGGGTGACTCCGATCGTAATTAGTCTACTTCCGGAATTCGCCAAATGCTTGGGATTCGCGAGCTTTGGCCGAAACGGCGATCGAATGGGGGCAGCGGGAACAGGAAAGAGAAGGAGAAAAATTCAATTTGAAGGGGATTTAGGAAGTGCTTCCAGGCCGTGAGGTCGTCGTCGGGCACAGGGGAAATTTCGAGAAAATCCACAGAATTCGAAATGTTCACTACTTTTTGCAACGAAATGTACGGATTTTGGATTTCGAATAAGTCTAGAGAAATTGAGAAATTTCCACTTTGAAATTGCGCCACTCGCTCCGTGACTCTATTCGGTATTGATTTCGAAAAAATTCACATGTGTTTTGGGAAGCAAGTCGAAAACTGACGACTGTCTGACTGCTCAAAATAAAAAAAACTACATATTTCTTTAGCAATTTTTTCGAGCGATTCGAAACTCATTTGGATCCCGATTCGAAGCTCATTTCGAAACTCGATTTGAATCCCAATTTGAACCTCGATCTCGGTCTCCAATCGTGTGAATTCACCGCATTCTCGCCCAGTTAGAACGAGCAAAGCAAAGCCGAAGCCGACGAAATGCCGGAAGCGCTGGCCGCGGTGCCCCGGAAGTGCGTGCAGACCGGAAACTCCAGCGAGACGGACGGCAGCACGACGGCCCGGTCCTCCGACGACTCCGCCCCGGACCAGGCCACAACAACGACGACGACGTCCCCAACAGGAACCACGACCTCGTCGTCGTCTTCGCGCACGCCGCCCTCGTCGCCGGCGAGCCAGGAGCAGCAGCAGCAACAAACGGCCAATTGCAATGGCCAGAGCCAGAGCCGGAAGTCGCGCAGGTCGTGCGGCCGCCGGTCGACCCAGAAGAAGCCGCTGAAACTGAAGTAAGTGTGGCATCCCCCTGCCTGCCCCTCCACCCCTCCCTGTCCGACGATTTCCGGTTCAAAGAGATGAACAAAAAAAACTCCATGGGGGCAAAAAAAACCTGTTCGTCTCGCCGACCCCGATCACAGCAAGCGAACGAAATCAGTTTTCATTCTCACAATTTCTCACATATATTTTCGACACTGAAAATTTCAAAAGCAATTTAAAGTTTTTCCACAAATTTTGGGCCTCGAAATGTGCAATTTTTTGTCACTTTGCATACAAATTTGAACCATAGTTTTTCGCAAAACCACCGCAAGTCGAAATTTTCCCCATTATATTTTGATCGAAATTTTTCACCCTGCAACCCGCGTCACGACTCCGCGAACGCGTCATCAATCGTCGTCACTGTCGTCGTCATCATAATCGTCAAACGCATTCAACGTCATTCAAGCATCGCATGATCATCATCTCGTCATCGTTTGATCTTCGTCTTACCAACGTCTGACCGTCGCCTGATCTTCGCTCCAGCATCCTTCGATCATCTCCTGATCTTCGTCCGACCTTCATCTGATCATCGCCTCCTCCCTCCACAGCCAGCAGCTGAAGACCGCGGCCGCCATCAACTTGAAGTCGCAGATCCCGCTCGCTCGCCACCAGCTGATCCCGCTCAGCCCCTCGCCGTCGAGCTCCTCGCTGACCAGCAGCTCGCTTCAGTCAGTCGGCCAGGTACCGTCGCAGCCGCCGACCCCGCGCCTCGCCCTCCAGCGCCAGAACTCGACGCTCCAGCTGAACTTCCGCCTGCGCAAGTCGATCTCCCAGATGGACTTCAAGCAGGCCCGACGCACCGGCAACTTCCAGCCGGTGACGCCGCGACGAGGCCCGATGCGGTCCCAGGACACGCGCGAGAACCACCAAGGCAGCAAGGACAACAACCACAACCACGGCAATAGCAACGGCCAGAACCACGGCAATAGCAACAGCCAGAACCACAACCACAACCACAACGGCAACAGCCCCAAGGACAGGGACCGGGACCGGGAGCGAGAACGAGACAAGGACAGAGAACGAGACGGAAACAGGGAGCCGGAGTCGAAGGCTCTGGTGCCGAGGAACTGCAAGCATCAGCCGGGGACGCCGATGACGCCGACCAGTGCCGCCGTCGTGCCGCTGGGGCTGCGCAGCGTGGTCGTGACCCACAGCCAGACGGCGCTGGTGCAGAAGATGCTGGCGCAGGACGACTACTACTACGTGCTGCAGGAGCGGGACCCCAAGGTCGCGGGCATGCGGATCTTCGCGACGATCATGCTGAACGCCTGGCGCAAGCGGCGCGACGAGGTCAAGCGGCTGGCCGAGCAGGTCAACGACCTGAAGCGCGGGGTACGTCGACGGCTTCTGGCGTCTCCAACAAACAACTTATCAAATTGTCCTCATTCTCTCTCTCTCTCTCCAACTCAGTCGATCAAGGCCAAGAACCAGCTGCACGTGTTCAACACGCTCTTCCGCGTGGAGCAGAAGCGCAACGACGAGCTCAGCATCCAGCTGAAGCGCTCCCTGGACGACATCAACCACACCAAGTCCTCCTGCGAGTCGCTGACCACGTCCCTGATCAGCCTGCGCGCGGACAAGGCCTTGCTGGAGCAGCAGCTGGCGATCAAGGACCAGGAGTTCGACGGCCTGAACGCGCTCCTCACCCAAACCAAGTCCGATTTGTTCAAGGCCATGGCCCAGCAGCGCGACCTGCAGGCGAACCTGTCGATGGAGCAGCGCAAGGTGCAGATGCTCGAGAACCAGAAGAACGAGCTGATCAACGAGGTGCGAGCGAGTGGAGGAGTGGAGGAGGCGCCGGTGGCCGCTCAATCGATCTCAACCTCCACGATCTCTTTCAGATTTGCGAGCTGAACAACGAGGCGACGGAGAAGGAGGAGAAGCTGCGGACGGAGCTGGAGGCGAAGCAGGCCGCGCTGGCCAAGGCCCAGGAGGACACGAAGCTGCTGGAGGTGCTGCTCGAGGACCTGCAGGAGTAAGGCGAACGATCGTCAGCTTAATTTCCCCCCTCCTCCTCACGGTCATTCGCTTGCTTTTCTCTCCCTCCCTTCTCGAAATTCTCCTCTGGAAACCGACCTTTGAGCGACCGCAGGAAGGAGGTGCAGATCCAGGACTTCGCCGCCACGGAGACGACGCTGCGGTCCGAGATCGCCGCCCTGCAGGCCGACGCGATCGCGCTGCAGAAGTGCCTGGACGAGACCCTGGTCAGCCGCCTGCGGATCTTCTGGACCCGGTCGGTCAACTACCAGCAGGCCACGATGCAGACCCTCCACTGGCTGGCCTACTTCATGCTGCCGGCGACCCCGCCGCCCAAGCGCAGCAGCCTCCCGTTCGTCCTGTCGCTGGAGAAGGTCCTGAGCATCGTCAAGCGCTGAGAGACCGGGGACTCGCGATTCCCCCCACTTCGCGATTTAGTCCATTGTCCATTGTTTGTTTTCACTTTTCATTTTTTAATTTATTGCAATATTTTGTAAGACACTTTTAACATTTGCAAATCGATCACGAGACGTCGTCCTCGCCGTCTTCTCATCTGGAAAACTCACAACCACAAGCCACCAACGCACAGTTGTTGCTCATTTTTGGCAATGAAATAAATTATTGAACACACTAATAAAGCAGGTATTAACGAAAGAGTCTTCGATTCCTCGATTTGTCACTACTTTTAACTGACGTCCTGCCATTCGTTCGAGTATCACTAGAGAGAAAGGACTAGAAAAATTACAAAAAAGAAGGAACACGGGTTCTAAAAAATTCTAAATAGTTATTTATGTATTATAATGCAATTCAATTTAATTTAAAACATACAAAGGTAGAGACAGAGAACGGAAGCGCAAAAGGAAGCAAGCTTGACCTTTTAATTTAAAGTAGTTAAATTAAAGACAAATACTTAAATTACGTTCATAACTAAGGAGAACAAAATAAAATACAGAAATACATATCATTTCACTTTCACTTGTTGTGTTTTCTCTTCGTAAACATAAAGCCCTTGCTGGGGGCTGAGGTGAGGTGGTGGTGTTGGTGATGGTGTGTTTTGGTGAGGTGGTGGTGGTCGTGGTGTTGCTGTTGCTGCTGCTGTTGCTGCTGTTGTTGTTGTTGGGGGGGGGGGGGGGGGCCTGGGGCTACGTCGATATCGAGAGGTTGGAGATTTGCAGGTCCTCCGAGTTCAGGCGCAGCATCTGCTGGTCCTCGGAGTTGATGCGAACGAGTTGCTCGCTGTCGAAGCTCAAGAGATTGCTGAGGGTGGGGCCGTGCTCGTTGTTGTTGTTGTTGTTGTTGCTATTGATGTTGTTGTTGTTCATATTGTTGGTATTGTTGTTATTGCTGGAGTTGTTGCTGTTGCTGCCGCCGCCACCGCCGCCCACGACGTTCGCGTTCGACGCATCCGACGAGGTCTGCTGCTGATATTGTTGTTGCTGCTGCTGCTGTTGGTGGTGCTGGTGATGCTGCTGCTGCTGCTGCTGCATGTGGTGTTGCTGATGGTGCGGATTGTGCTGGTGAGGGGGAGAAAGAGAGAGAGAGAGAGAGATCGAGGTTGTTGACGATTGAACCGATTGCTGTCGTTGTTGGTTGCTCTCACCATGTGGGTCGCCGTTAGGTTCCAATGGGGGTGGGGTCCGCCGCCCCCCGGCACGCCTCCTCCACCCCCACCGACGCCTCCGCCCCCGCCGCCCGCCGCACTGGCGGCCGGCGTCAGCAGGTTGTGCATGGTAAAGGGGTTCGTGTTCGCGTTCGCGTTCGGATTGTTGTTGTTGTTGTTGGTGTTGGTGTTGTTGCTGTTGCTTGATTGCTGATTGAGATTGCTGATGATGTTGTTGTTGTTGGCCGCTGTCGCCGCAAACTTCTCCTCCCAGTGGGTGGCGCCCGCGCTCCCAAAAATATTTCCCTGAAACTGTTGCTGATGGGCAACGAGAGCATGTTGTTGTTGCTGCTGCTGCTGCTGCTGCTGCGCGAATGCAGCGTAGTCCTGGAGGTCCATCGGGCTGCCGGCGCCCCCGCCTGCCCCACCCCCTCCGGCCGCCGGGTTGTTGTTGTTGTAGGGATGGCTCGGCGACATCAGGTGCGGGTTCGTCGAGGCGCCTCCGACCCCAACCCCGACGCCGACCCCGACTCCGACCCCGACCCCGACGCCCACCCCGACGCCGGCCATGCTGTAGGGCGAGGGGGTGTTGTTGGGGTTGTTGTTGTTGTAGTTATTCGAGGGCGAGAGCGGCTGCGGCGACGGCGTCAGTTCGGGGGGCGCGCGGTAGAGGCCAAAAGGCTGCGGAGAGGTATCTGGGATGTAATTGGCGAAATGTTAGAACTGGCCACAAAGCGAGCGAAACAAAGAGGGCGGGGAGAGGGAGAGGAGAGGGTGGTCGCCCTCCCGACAGAGAGGGGCTGGAGGGAGTGGGAGAGAGGGTCGTGGGAACTCACCACGAGGCTCCGTCTTGATCGCCGGGATGTTGGGCGCGTTCCAGCAGCTCATGTTGGCCGCTTGTCCTGCGGAGGGTCGGAGGAAAAAAGAAAAATAAAAAAATGAGTATGAGTATATTAAAACATAAAAATAAATAAGTACATTGAAATAAAAAATATAAAATAATAATATAAAAATATGTATAAATGGTATAGAAATAAATTTAAATATATTAAATATATTAAAGTGTTGAGGTAAAAATAATAATACTATAATAATGAAATATAAAAAAAAATATTCATAAAAGTATTAATAAACGAATTATTATAAATACTAAACCATGAAATATTTACAAAATATTTGTTAAATATTCATGACGAAAATAAGAAGCTTAACAAATGAAATGAAAAAATGGGTTAAAATGAAACAGCAGCCAAAACCATAACCAAACACAAACAGAAGCAAAACATGCGAAACATTAACTCAAAGAGATCACAAAAAATCACAACAAATATAAAAGCTAACTAAAAAAAAAAACAAAATCAAATTCACAACTCGCGTAAGCAGAAAATTTGCAAACCAAAAAAACATAAAAACTCACAAAAATTTAAACTCAAAGACCCGCCTTCCGACGTCAGCAAAGACAAAGTTGTTTGTTTAATTTAAAATATTTCCCATATATTTAATATCTGCTTAAATGTTTACAAAATGTAGTTAATTATTTCGTTCGTCTTTGGTTTTGAGTTTCCATACAAAAAAGTTCGATATACAAATTTCAATAACATCTTAGGTAAGCTTTTAAAAAATGCATTATAATAATTATTATAATATTCTCGTATTTGTTTTGTGAGTTTATTTAAGGAACATCTAATAGGGGTTTCACAAGTAAATATATTTAAGGCTTCACGGCAAGGCTCGTCCACAAGACTATAATTTTATCTAAAATATACTAATTTTTCTCTATGTTTCTTTGTTAAAAATTCAATATAAAAACGTTTATTTGTATTGAGAAATTTTTAAGATGTATTCATTTCTTTTCAATATTCTTGTTTTTCCTCAATGGGTTTATTTGTTTGATTAAGTGAATTCTTCTAGACTTTTCAACAAGATAATACTCCTTGGTATTTTCTATTTAAACTATATACTTATTTTTTATCAATATATCTTTGTTCAAGTGCTCTTTTGTTTAAGTGTTTGAATTTTGTATTTGTTGTAATGTTTAAATATTCTTTATAAAATGGCTAAAAATTGTTTAACAAATTCTCATTGATTCCTTGAAGTCTTGAGTTGAGTTTTGACTCGTATTGCTTTTTTTATTTTGGGACAATGACCCAATTTTTCACAGTGTACAAGTGTAATACAATGCTTGTTGTTCACAAAAAGCTGCCCGAAAAAGAGAGAGGGAGCTTTTTATCTTTCTATCTAAAAATACCTTCTGTTGAGTACGAGAAAATTTGTAGTTTTTATTTTATTTTCCTTCAGAATTGTTTGGCCTGCGATGGCTTCAAATTCGGTACCAAAAATTTTCTGAGCTTCTCAGAGCTTTTGTGGAAACGATCGGAAGTTGCACGATCCACAAGAGATCGGGCCCGGACTCGTGGAAGCCCGATCTCGACTGAATCTGAGGACCTGCCGGGGCCTCCGGAAACCCACGGCGATCAGAGACAATTGACGAGAGACAGAACAAAACAAAACACCACCACCAATACCAAAACACTAACACCACACACGAAAACCATGACGAGGACCCAGTGGATGGTCATTCGATGCCATTCGAATTTAGAGGATGAAAATGCACACGTGATGATGACAGGACAACGGGGATCAGCATCAGGTTGATCAACTGTCATACACTAAACCCATGACAAGAACCCCAGGACGATCACAATGCCATGAGAGAGAGACCATGAACCATGAACATGAACCGAGAACCACGAACCATGAACATGAACCGAGAACCATGAGCCATGAACATGAACCAAAACCACGAACCATGAACGACCACTGACGATACGACAGACCAATGAATGCGCTCAACACAACCGTAGATGACGATGATAGTCGAATGGAGGAAACGAGATTGGGTTTTCCAGCACCGTGAGAGTTGGAGAAAAATAATTGAAGGCCAACTTACGACCATCTTGGTGATCATTTTGATGTTGTTTCTGTTGTTGCTGCAACAACAAATGCATGGGATCGCCACCAGTCTTTTGACGTTTTCGCCTTAAATGCGCAGGATCTACAACAACACAGAAGAATGGTATTTGGGGTTTTATTAAATGTACAATTAAATAGAAAACCAATAAAATGAGTAATAAAAAATTTAAAAAATAAAAACAATAATAATAAACATCACTCGACTATAAATCCAAAAATCAAACCATCGTCCGAACGTTCCGTTCAACGAGGTTTCTCGCTTAAAAACTATCAATAAATTATTGCAAATATGTTGTTGTTTTTTTTTTCTTGTTTTTGTAAATGTGCGTACTTAAGATAATAAATATTTCCCTCGGAGAGAGAGAGAGAGAGGGAAGGGTTGAGGGTTTGTTTTTGTTGTCGTTGTTTTTTCTAGTTTTTGTTTTCTAAGGATTTCAATAGATCATTACAGCTAAAATGTAAAAATTAGTTTAAGTTGGCTACAAAAGTTTCACAAATGGTTTTTCAAAGTTGATTGGGATTTTTTCCTATTCAGCTTCTTTCGTTTCACAATAGCGAAAAAAGTTTGACAATTTCATCGCCGACAATTTGGCGATTTACAAATACAAAAATTGACCAATAAACAAGAAGGTCCTGTCGATGCAGGGCCTCCAGAAAGCTCTTACAAAACGTGTTATTATTTTTACCTAATTTTCACTTGAGCTTTCCATAAATACAAAATGGGTTTTTTTCAGTGTACGCGCGCGCGCGAGGCTCCAAAGCCTGACATGGCCCGAGCCTCGCCCGCCATCAAATACAAAGATCGTTTTACAAGACTAGAGGACAGAGGTTTTTGTTGCCGTAGTTGTTGTTGCTATCGTTGTTGTTGTTGCTCTCCCAAAGCCCTGCTGCCGGCGCAGCAGTTTGAGAGCAACAGTTGTGGACAAGCACAAAAAATTCATTTAATCCCAATTCGATTTGCGTTAAAAATGCGAAAAACAAATGATTCGGTTGCTGTTTTCGTCGCGATTTTCGAGGCGAAAGCGAAAACTTGAGCAACTGTCGTTGGTGGGGTCGCGGGGGCGGGTGGAGGCGACCGGAGTGGGTCGGGAGGGCCTCGGTCGCCCCAATGAAGGACCGACTTCCATCGACTTCTCCTCCCGCCCACGCCAGCATCCCGATCACTCGATGTCCTGGTCGCCACCGCCGTCGCCGTCGCCATCCTCTTCATCGTCGTCATTAGCATTAGCATTAGCATTAGCATTAGAATTAGCGTCTACATTATCAATATTGTTGTTAAGAGTACGAGCTCCGGACCGGAGGCTTTCAATACATCCGATTGGCCGCCGCCAGCCGCTTCGCGATCTCCTCGGGCGTCAGGATCTCGCCGGCGTCGACGGGCGCGTAGTAGCAGGAGGTCTCGTCGAACTCGCTGGCCGTCGCCTGGGGCGGGATGCTCGTGTAGAGGGCGAAGTGCTCGGCCTCGGTGAGGTCGACATTCGGATCGAGCTGGACGTTGAACTCGCCCTCGCACAGGTTGCGCAAACTCTGCCGGTCGGCGATCGCCACCAGCTCCATGTTGCCGTCGCAGATGGGGATCTCGGCCAGCTGGAGGGCGGAGGCGGTGCGGCGGTCCAGCTGGTTGCCCAGCGTGATCGTGCTGGCGTTCGAGTAGGCCTCCTGCCCTCCGTGGTGCGGCAGGCTGGTGGTGCTGTCGCCCTTCAGCGGGATGTGGATGACGGCGGCGTCCAGGTGGGCCGGCCGCTTGCCCGACACGCTGCTCACGCTGCGGCCCACCGGCTTCCCGACCTTCGACGCCTGCCCCTTCGACGCCTTGCCGCCCGCCTTCGGGCTGCTGGCGCTGCCCGGCTGCAGGGACTTGGCTGAGCGCACGGAGGCCCGGTGCGGGTCGTTCATCGAGAAGTGGCCGATGCTGGGCTCGCGGCTGCCCGTCGGACTCGTCGCCCGCGAGCCGGCCAGCGAGGGCTGCTCGCTGCCGCCGTGGCCGGGGCCCGCCGACTGGCTCAGGTCCGACTTGCTCTTGCGCCGCGAGAACAGCTTCGAGAAGAAGCCCGGCTTCTTCTGCTTCGGCAGCGTGTTGCAGCCGCTGCCGGCGTTGCCCGGGGTGGGCGGCAGCCGCTTCGTGGGCGGCGAGTGGTCGGGCGTCCGCATGATGATGATCGGCGTCTGCTGCTGGCGCGACTTCCGGTCGAGGGTCGAGACGTTGCTGCCGCCTCCGGCGCCCCCAAAGTTCGCCTCGATCGAGCGGTTCTCGGCGTTGCTGTCCTGCTTGCGCACGCGCTTCGGCGGCAGCGGCGGCAGCTTCTCCTCGCCCTCGGCCGCGGTCACGTGCATGTGCGGCGAGTTGAACCGGGGCGGCGCCGGGCGGGCCGGCGGCGACTGGGGCGACTGCGACGACGGCGATGAGGGCGATGACGGCGACGATGTCTGCGACGAGGACGGCGACTGAGGCGACTGCGACGGGGCGGCGACGGCGACGGCCGCCGTCGGCTGCTGCAGAACCTCGACGTGGTCGTAGTGCTGGGCGTCCTCGGGCGCCAGGTGCGAGGCCGGCGGCGTCGGCGGCATCAGGTCCTCCATCGGTATGGCCACCGGGTTCTTGAAGGCGATCTGCAGACTCGTGTAGGTCGCGGCGTCGTCGAAGCTCTCGTCGATCTCCATCGCGGTCTGGCCGCCGTCGGCCAGCGGGGTGCCGGAGTCCGGCAGGCAGGCGTCGAGGCCGCTGAGCTCGTTCATCAGGGTGTTGTTGTAGGTGTCGCGACGCAGCACGTGATCCGTGTAGATCTCGTCGAGTTCGGCGACCTGTTCCAGCAGATCGTTCAGCGTCTTGTCCTCGTCGTTGGGCGTTGGCACGGTCGGCTCGATCACCGTGGCAGCAGTGGTTGATGTGGTGGTCGTCGTCGTCGTCGAGGTCGCTGCTGAAGGTGGGGGCGAAGGCGACGTCCTCATTGTTGGCGGCGCGGTGGGGTCCGCGTTGGTCATCGGCGAGTCCATCGCCGAGAACTCGTTCGACCTCATCCACTCGTTGATCTTGTCGTTCGCCGACAGCTCCCGCGGCTCCTCCTCCATCGCCTGCTGCTGCTGCTGCTCGTCCAACTGCATCGGAGCCGTCGGCTGCTGTTGCTGTTGCTGTTGCTGCTGCTGCAGTTCCAGCTCGCGCACCTTCGCGTCGATGATCGTGTCGATCTCCGCGCTGCGCCGCTGCTCCTCGGCAGCCTCGGCCTCCACCGTGGGTTCGACCTCGGCTGCCGGCACCGGGGCCGCCGGCTGAAGATCGCCGAAGCCCGCCGGCTCCGTGGTCGGCGTGTTCAGGTCGATGACCTCGGCGGGCGCCAGGGCGGCCGCTTTCGGCGCCCCGCCCCCCGCCGAGCCGCCGTCGACCGCGAGGATTTGTTGGAACAGATCTAGGTCGGGCTTCCGCTTAAGGTTCCGACGCAGATGCCAGAAAGTGGGCCTACCTGAGTCCAGCGGCACGTATTCGAAGGGCAGCGCCTCGCTGGTCACGCCGTCCGAGGGTCGCCGCAGCTGGATGAAGACCTGGAGGATCGAAGGAAGCGAAGGAAGCGAAGGAAGCGAATGAAAGAAAAACACTTGTTAGTTTCTGAGTGACTTTGCGTGGACTTCGCTCGGACCCACCTTGGCCGGCTCGGTGATGTCGAGCGAGTGGTAGCGCGGCGTCTTAAAGGTAATGGCAGTCTGCTTGTGGACGTCCGTGTGCTGGAACTCGCCGAACGCCTCCCACACGACCTGGCCGTTCTTCTCCTCGAAGAACCGCACCGCGATGTCCTCCTTGGCGACCTTCTCGCAGAGCAGTATGATCTGAGTATTGCCCAGGACGGTCGCCGAGCAGCTGCACAGGCGGCAGATGACCAGATCGGACATCGCCTTCTTGTCGAAGATCGGCTCGGAGACGACCGGGGGCAGGGGCTGGGTGAACCGGCCCTTCTGGTCGCTCTCCATGAACACCTGAAAGCACAGCCGCACCGAGTTCAGGTCGATGCTGGACGGTTGGAAACGATGTGAGAAGCCGGCTGGAGGCAGGAGACAAGAGAAAGAAATGGAAATCAGTTAGGAAAACATCTCTTGGTCATGGCGCCGATTGGGACTCACTTTTGAATGGGTCGACGCGAATCTCCTCGCGCGCCTTCAGGGCCGCCTCGATGTCCTTCTTCTTGACGCACTGGATGCCCAGGTTGCTGAAGACCGCGCGCATCGTCTCGCTGTTGATCTCCAGGGTGCAGACGCCCTTCTTGCAGCCCTCCTTGCCGACCAGGTTGTGCGGATGAGGTCTGAATATGGAAAAATCGGTCAACATTTTGGACAAAATTCGGTCAAAATTCGGTTGAAGTTTCGGTTGATATGGGTAAAAATTTGGCAAAGTTTGAGTAAACACGGTCGGGTTTGGATTCAATTTTGCACAAATTTGGTAAGATTTGGAAAACATTTGGTTAAATTGGATCAACATTTGTTGAAATTGGGTCTAAATGTGGTCAAATTTTGTTCACATTTGGTCAAACTTGCGAAAACTTATCGATTTTCGTCAATTTTCAAACAAATGCTGGTGAAATTCGCACAAATGTTGGTCAAGTTTTGTCGGATTTAGTCACTTTTCGATCAAATTCAGTCTAATTTGGTCAGATTTTAGTCAAAGTTCGGTGCATAATTCGTAAGTTTTGGTCAAATAGAGTCAAAATTTGGAAAAGTTTTGCTCGAATTGGGGCAAATTTCAGTCAAATTTCAGTAAAATCGGTCGATTTGATTATTTTTTTGTGAAATACGGTAAATTTTGGTGCAATTTAATCAAATGTTGGTGAAGATTGGTAAAGTTCTGGTCACATTCTGGTCAAATTTGGTCCAACATTTTGCCAAACATTGATCAGAACGGCAGGATCGATTGAAGACCCCGGGAGAAGGCGACGTGAACCCACCTGTAGGGCGTGTCTTTGGTGACGCAGGAGACGACGACGACGGCGCGTCCCTTGTAGCCGACGATTTCGATGGTGGGGAAGGTCTTGTTCTCCGGCGTCGAGTTGACGCCGGGGATCGAGCCAGCCGAACGACCTTCGCACTCGTAGCGAAACCGCAGGGCTTTGCCGGCGGGTTGTTCTGTGATCTTCACGTAGGGTTTCTTCCGTATGTTTTTGTTGGCTTGCTGCTGCTGTTGCTGCTGCTGCTGCTGCTGTGGATGCTGCTGCATGCCGTTGTAGTTGACATTTTGCTGCTGCTGCTGCTGCTGTGTTGGGTCCATGTTGGGGCCCCCCACGCCATTGTTGGCTGGATTTTGGTTTTGAAACATGTCAAGGCCAAGACTCTAACTGCAAGAGAGGAGGGGAAAATTACGATTTATCTCTTTTCAGTCGGTCTGTCTCTTTTCCGTCCGTCTCTCGTCTGTCCGTCTCTCGATCTGTTGCTCTCTCCCAATCGGTCTGTCTGCCTGTCTCTCTCTCTCTCCCCCACCTTTTCTCGTTCCTGCCCGCTCCTGCCTCTTTCAGCCACAAATGGAGCAAATTCCCGAAACAAATGGAAGACCAGAAATAACCCTTCTTAACGATCTCGCTTTCTCTTTCTTTCGCGCAGACACTCTGCAGATTCTCAGTAGATACTTGTGAAATTTTGTGGAATTTTTCCGCTGGTCACTTCGCCGACCGTCGATCGAATACTGAAATTGAAATCGTGAAAATCTCTCCGTCGTCCGAAATTTTCAACGAACGATCGAAATCTGTCCTGCCTCGCTCTCGATATTTTTCTACCTCCTTTTCTTCCTCTTATTTGTCTTGTCAACGTTGTTGTTGTTGGTGTTTGTTTAATAAAAATTTTATGTTTCATAAAAGACGAAATTTATTTTGCGACGCCCTCACAAAATCCGAGAGAAGAAACGAAAACGAAAACGAAAACGAAAACGTGTCTCGAGGCAGAGAGAGAAAACGAATCCTCTCTCACTCTCGCGATCGCGAGAGGATGGGGAGGGGAGGATGGGGCGATGGGGGGCGGCTGTGGCGGCTCGGGATGGGGAGGCTCGTGAAATAGAGCGATAGACGGTTTTTGTCAGCTCCGGAAAATTTGTTAAAAATAACATTTTGCGTAACTCGCCACAAAGCGACAGAGTCTCGTCTCCCAACGAGCTGGCGGCAAGTTGTTGTTTTTGCTATTGTTTTTGTTGTTGCCGATCATGTTGTGGTTCTTGTTGTTGCCTCCCTGGCCTCCGTGAGTTCGACTGGCCGCCGCTCGGTCGCCCGACGTTTGTCGCCTGTCGCCTGTCGCCGCCGCCAAACACTGGGCGATGGAGAGCAGGCGACGAAATACGTGAGCAAGATCTCGGGCACGAGGTGGGATCGCAGCAGGGAGGGGAGATCGAGGGGAGGCCAGACAGGGCGGAAACCGGGGGCTCCCGATCGATGCCCACAGGGCGCCGGAAAGTCACGATGGCCCAAAGGATCCAGACATAATTTAATTAACATCATGGTTTTAATGGAGGAAGATCAGATTTCCCGATCGTAAGGAGGATCCACGAGAATAGTTCGAAAAGTATTGCGAATTATTTACCACTATTTTTTTAAAGAAGCCGCTCTATAAATAGATGGAAATCGCCCCAAAAAGGATATAGAAGATATAGAGAGGTCTACGGGTGATCGCGAGAGATCGAGAGCGGAATCGATCGATCGATCGATCGAGTGAGGGTTTAAAAATAGTGCAATGTTTACAGACAGCCGGACAGACCACAGGACAGACATGTCTGGAGCGAGAGAAACATCGTGATTTATTATGTTTTGCCTGAGGAGAACTTTCTTGGTTCCCCTTTCAAGAGAAGAAGATCGAAGGCGAGGAAGATCAAGCTGAAGACGGATCGAAAGTGGACAAGGAAAACACAAAGTTTTCCACCTTTAGCACTTGGTATGCGGGAGCCGGAAATGACGACTGTGCGAAAATGTCTTCGAGTGCCCAACGCCGACCACTTGATGCCGTCTCTCGCAACAACAAAAGAGCGAACAACAACTACAACAACACCAGCGTGTACAACAATAGCAAGAGGCAACATTTGCTCCTATCATTTATTACGACGATAAATTTCGAGAATGAAAACCAGCACTGAATTTCAATTTTCCGTAGTTCGCGAAAATTTACAACATTTTGAAATTTGTTTATTTGTCCACATGCGAGGAGGAGAATTTCGTGTTCAGACATTTTGGCCCACACAACAACGGCCAGGGCAAGTCGAAACGATGGCGAAACGATGACGTCACTGGTTTTATTAAATTATGCCAGCATCAGTTGAAGCTTTGCCAATACACAATGGAACAAATGAAAAAAAAAAAAAATAAATAAATAAAATAAAATAAAACAAAACGACAGAGGTGAAAATTTCGGCAATTGAAACACGATGTTTTTCCATTTTCCATTCTCTCTCGCTCTCAGTCTCCTCGTCCTCCTTAAGTTTTAATCAAATATTTACTGGTTTTGTTTAGAATCGTGGAGGCGTGCCTTATGTACATCTCTCAGTCTGTCTGTCTGTCTGTCCCCCTCTCTATCTGTCGGCCTATCTACCTGTTTGTCAGTGTGTGTTTGCCATTCATTCCAGATGTTGTTGAAAAAAAATCTCGTCTTCCTCACCGGGCCGAAGCGAGACTCATTACGTAAAGTGGAGCGAAAAAACAACTCGACGACGCAGGGAATCGATGGACATGTAAATTGGAATATTGCACTTTGCTTCAGTCCATCCCGATCCTCTTTATTGGGCCGGAAAAATATCCGATTTTATTTTCTCTCAGACGATAATAAAATCTCCCAAAGATCATGGGCTAACAAAATTTGGGTACTTCAAAAATAAACGAAAAAGCTGCCGAATTCACTTTTCGTCAGGAATTATGAAGACATTAGACTAAAATCAAGAAGGATCTCCAAAAAATCGTGCATCAGGCTTTAGGACAGAACTGCTTAAATCACTTTTCTTCAGGAATTTGAAGACATTCATCCACTAAAAACAAGAAAAATTCCCAAGAAATCTCCGAAAGGAAAATCATGAAAAAATTCATAACTTTAGGACTTTGGGATAGTTTCTGGCAAAATTCGGGTACTTTAAAGAGAAAAATAAAACAACCTGCCGAATTCACTTCTCGTCCCGAATTATGAAGAAAGTAAATAAGAACACAAGACAAAATCCCCACGCGATTTTCGAGCACTCGATCCCTTGCTCTGAAACTGGGTACTCGCGAACTATTTTCAAAGGCTCGTCTATTTCGGGCGACACATTCCCGAGATAATTTCCCAGAATTGCCGAAAGTCTCCGTCACAAAAAATACATATCTCTATATATATCATGTGCCCATATAATCGGAGGCAGGTCTTTTGGCCAGGAAATCTAACTGAGTAGACCGGAAACGACCAATTATTAATCCGATTTTTAAACTGATTTCTCGGAGTTTCAGTTTCAGTTCTCGCCACTGCCGACCGAACTCGATCGGAATCATTGATATTTATTTTTGCATGTGAGTTGTGTTGTTGGTGGTGTGGGTATGAGTATGTGTGTTTGGGTGTGTGTGGGTGTGTGTGTTTATGGTCGTCACTGCAGAAAGGGGTGGTAAAAATCACCTGGACTCGTTATCAATCCACTGATAGCAAGTGGCGAAACCAAGACAGGAGCTGCTGCTGCTCTTCTCTGCTTTTATTTCTATTTCTATTTTTATTTTTATTTTTATTATTATTGTTAATATTATTGTTATTGTTATTACTGTTGTATTGTTCGTTTATGGCGTTGATTTGGCCTAATAGTTTATGGCCGCACGAGTCTCTGTTTGCAATTATCTTTCTGCTGTATTTCTGTCGATTTCTTCGCTGCCGTGGTGGTTGCGATGGAACCAAAAACAACATAAGAGTTTGTGTAAAAATTTTGCTCACTTAAAATTGGCGATTTTCAATATTTTTCATTTGTATTTGCTATTTCTTAACAATTAATAATCCTTTTTAATATTTTTTATTATTTTTTAATAATTAATTTTATTATTTTTTTCCTTTAATATTATTTCTTGAAAATAATTTTTTGAATATTATTTGTTGAATATTATTTTTTTATTTTTTTTTAAATTCTCCTTTTCATATTATTTTTTTATATCATGTTTTCAATGTTATTTTTATAATATTATTTTTTTTTTTAGTTTTTCTACTCGTTAATTTTGTAAGGATTATCCTTTTCCTTCTTCTTTTTCATATTAATTTTCCGACGGTTTTCGTACTTTTGTGAAATCTTAACACAATCCTTTTTGTTTCTTCTCTTTCTTTGAAAAACGTTTCGTTCAAATGGAACGAAACTGAACGAATCGCGCGGTTTGCGTGCTTCAAGGCTGTCGCTTGTTTGAAAACTGAACGCAAAACGATCGACAAACGATTTTCGTCCGACTTTTCTCGCTGTAAAAACCGCCGACTCCCGGCGCCGTCGCCGCTGCTTCGGGTTCTTGTCGTTGTGGCTATTGTTGTTGTTGTGCTTTTCGTACTTGCTATTGTTTTTGTTGTTGTTGTTGTATATTTATACACATTTCGTGTTGTTGTTTCTGCTGTTCTGTCTTTTCTCCTCTTTCATTTTGTGAAAAATTGAGCAAAGTAAAAATAAATCTTCGACGATCGCCTGCGCCTATCGTCGGTTGTTCTGTCTCTGCTTCTGTTTCGTGGCAAAGATTTCGCAAATATAATTTCTTTTATGTTAATTTTCTTCCCGTTTTCCCGCGAGCATTTTCAATTTTCATTCCCTTTCAGTAAATAATACGAACTAATTTTCTTAGGGAAATGGGGAGAAGGCGACTTTCTTTTAGATTCTTAACAAGATAAAATAAAGTCAAATAAAATTAAAAAAAATAATAAAAAATAATAAAAAACAATAACTAAACAGAAAACTACCCAGTCACTGTGTCAACAAACTTTAGCCATATATTTCATTTTCTAATGCATTTATTATTAATTCATTTATTCATCAGCGCCCGTTCGGTAAAAGACTTTTAATTTTCTATTAAAACTTTACAGCAACACTTGGCCGGGGGCCAAAAAGACTTTTTAGACACGATTACAACATCGTCGTGTCGCGGTGGATCCTGCACAGTGGGCCGAAAGTGGGTACGAAGTGGGCCGGAATCGAACTTCACTTGATGGAAATGCGTTTGCCGCCGTCGACCCACGGTTTTTGGCGGAAAAATTGAACTCTGCGATCATCTCTATATCGGAGGGCCCTGGTGACATCGGGCCGGGGCCGAGAGCGATAGAGAACAAGGGACAGACAGCAGGACAGACAAACAGTCAGAGGGACAGATCGAGAGGCAGACCAGGAGACAAATAGATGGACATGTCGTCAGAGCGGTTCGTGTGCGTTTGAATTGTGGCCATCATTGATGCCATCATTATTTTTAATCAGTGACTAACATGTCGGAGCGAGACGAGACGAGACGATACAATACGAACGAGACCTGAGCATTAGACGGAGCCAATTCATCTGTCTGGCGACGGAAAGCAGGAGATTATTTGCTGACACGTGACAATCAAGTGCGTGAAATTCGGAGTCGCAGAAGCAATTGCAGGGACCGAAACGAGGGGACGGGAAGGAAGATCGAAGTAAGGGAGAGAGAGAGAGTGCGAACGACACAGAGAGAGAGGTCGAGAGTGGGAGAAGGAGAGCGCAGTAATTAATTGGTTCGTCCTCAGACCACGCTCCTGGCGATTATGACAATGATATCACATAACTTTGATATAATTATTACATGAGGGA
This sequence comes from Coelopa pilipes, assembly GCA_947389925.1. Taxonomy (NCBI): domain Eukaryota; kingdom Metazoa; phylum Arthropoda; class Insecta; order Diptera; family Coelopidae; genus Coelopa; species Coelopa pilipes. The sequence continues at coordinate 71,513,925 of OX376696.1, forward strand.
ACAAGCGCAAGGGGCAGGAATGAGATTCGTAATTTATTTATTATTTATTTCTCTTTTTTTTTTTTGTTTCTTTGGTCTCCTACCACAACCACATCTGGGTTCATTTGGTGGCTTAGTAAGCTACTAAAGCACTTCTTATAATCAAAACATTCCCGGTCGATCGTCATGTCAGTTCGCAGTAAATATCAAAAATATATAATAATTTCCATTCCAATATATATATATATATATTTTCGAGATTAATGATTGATTTAAAGAAATTAATACAACTTACCTTGTATTATTTTCTCTATAAACACAGCATAGCGTAAAATGCGATTTTAAGACTCAGATTTTCCTGCAGAGAAAAATAAATGATATTAGGTATATTCAATTCAACTGCTTATTTACATAAATCAAATAAAAAATAATAATAATACAAAATTCAAGTTCTAGGAATTTATTAAATGCCACATTCGCTTTTCTAGGAAAAACAATCAAATGTGATAAAACAAAATATTAAAATTCCTAAACCATGAATCACGACGAAAGTGAAAATTCATTCAGAGAAAGAGATCGGCGAAAGCAAAGGGAAATAAAAGGAAAAATACGGGGCGAAAATTGATAAGGCGACGGAAATCATTGAACAACTGGCCAAATATTGGGAAGAAACCGCTGGACAGCCATTAATTTTGACAAGCGTTTAGACACAAATACAAATGCTCTATTCTAAAGCAACAACGATGGACGACTGTGAATTGTTGACAGGGAGCCAAGAAAACGATCTACAGTAAAGTCTAAAATTATTACACAGGGTTCGAGAGATATTACCAGATATAATGACGATGCTAATAATTCGAACAAATTGAAAAAAACCTTCTAAAACCCCAAAGAAGTCGGGTTCGATCTGGGTCAAGGGTCAACAAAATTCAATTACCCGGTATTCGTACCCAATATCGATTCCCACGCGATGGGATTCTCTTCGAGTACATTAAAAATAATTTATGTTATGTGTGTTTCTGAAAAATTATAAACAAAATGCTTGGAATGCCGTGGGTTATAAAACAAGACACAAACGACAACCGAAACCAACAAAACAGAGAAAAACAGAGAAAAACAGGGAAAATTCCAAGAAAACCATGACTCAGTCGCACATCCTGAAAAGCGCTCGTGGCGAGGGCGAGGAAATTCTTGACGAGCTCGTGGGTCGCGCGTGAAAATTCAACCTTCGTCCAAGAGATCACCGAAATTATTGAAAATCAAAAAGAAAAAAAAAAATTAAAAATATAAAAACATACTCAAGAATTTCATATATAAAATTTACAAATTATTATAAGAAAATGACGATGATCGACACGAGAATTCACGTGGAATTTATTTGCGACCTGACACAACAACAACAAAAAAACACAACTACTATTTGATGTAGGTTAGTCGAGAAACGGCGGAAAAAGTGAGAGGGGGAAGAGAGGGAAATTGTGGAAAATAATGGCAACAATAAATGGGAAATTATAATTACTTAAGAAACGCCATTTGATGATTTTTACCCGACCTGTCGATGGCACGCTTCACTCAATTTTTTTGTTTTCCTTTTATTTTTGTTTGTTTTTTTTTTTTTTTTTTTTTTCATCTGTTTCTCTATTCTTAATGCAACGATAATTGAGAATTCCCAGAACCAAGTCAATGGCTCGTAGGACCACGCGATGTGTGTCCATTTCATGTATGTAGATAGATATATATGTGGATTTGAATGTATTTCGACATGTTTCTCGAAATATGAATGAATGCGCCGCTGTCTCGCTCTCGCCTTTGGGCTGTCACGTTATTTCGTCGTGAAAACGTTTCTTCAACTGGTGGACATCGCGGGTTCGCGCTCGATTTGAATTTCGAAAGATTCTACGCTTTTAATTGAGCGACTTTGGGTTTTTTCCCACTTGATTGCATCGCTTTCAATTTCCCCGTCATTTCAACCTTGAATCTTCTCGAGGTTTTATTTGAATTTTAATATTTTTTTTTTTTTTCGTAATTAGAAAAATTAGCTTTTTTTAAAAACCAACAAAATTCCCTCGTCCCTAAATTCGGAAATCATTGCATCAACTTGAAAATTCGTGCATTTTGTTATCTGTTTCTATAAAACTCAAGGTTTATCGGTACGAGTACGTAACTAAAGGTCTAATTAGGAAGATCTGAATAATTTAGAGCCCAATAAAAACACTATCAAGGCCTCAGACTGAGTTCATGAAGTGGAAAATGACAATTCTTTCATTTTCACATCAAATTACAAATAATACTGAATTACATAAAATACAATCATAGTTAATGTTTGACATTTGGCAAGAACAAGACCAGGAATAAAATCCCAAAATCGAACAAACCTACAAAAAGCCTTTTACCCATGGGCTTTTTCCAGGTTTGTTCGATTTTGGGGATTTTATTCCCGATTCTCTTCCTGCTAAATGCGAAACAATGACAGAATAAAAAATACAAATAAACAACGCATAAACTTCAAAACAAAAAAAGCACGATTTCTGTGCTTTTAGTTGGCGATATAAATAAAAATAAAAAAAATAAAATAAAAACAAGAACACGATATTTTAAACAAGTGTCCCCTGCTGTGAATTTGTTATAAAAATTGTACACGCGAACGCAGACGAAATAAAAATCAAATATAATCTACGGCTTCTTCCCGATTGAGGAATAATTCAATTACAATGGGGCCGAGACACGAAATTCGACGATGGGACAAACGAATCGTCTCGCAAACTGTTATCGAGGGCGTTTACGACGACGTTATTTTATCAGATGTTGCAAATTAAATACCAATAAATATCAAATAAAATAATTAATTTCCGCAATTCGGTAGTCGAAAACACTTGGCGACGTCGTAGATAGAGACAAACAGACAAATAGATAGGTAGACAGTTGGACTGGCAGGGAGCTAGATAGACCAACAGAAAGACCGACAGACAGACAGACAGCAAGACAGCAAGACAGACTGACTGACAGTCGGTTAGACAAAGAGCCGGAGCCGGAGCCGGGGCCAGAGTCAGTTGGCCTTTTGGTCCGATCGATTGTCGCCTCCTATTATATTTCATTATATTGACTGTTTAGATACAATGCCTAAATTTAGTTTATCTCGCAGATAAGCTACCGGAAAATTGTGTATAGTATACCAAGCAACAACAACAACAAAGCACAGTCCTGTGCGTTGTTTGTGTGAAGAGACCGCCAAGGGTGGCGACGGCGGCGACGAAAATTAAGATAAACACCCGATGTTCGGGACGATTACTGGATACCGCGCGCCAGGCCAGGCCAGGCCGGCCGTTAGATAGTTATTATTTTTAAATAATTAAAATTGCTTTCGACCGATCTGGCTATCAGTATCTCAAGCCCAATCGCGTCTCTGTCGTCGCCTCGGCCTTTGCTACCATTTTTTTTTTGTCGTTTTTTTATTTGTTCATTTTTTTTTTTTTTTTGTGTCTCCAAAGAATTTTTATTATAATTCATTTGATTGTTTTCGGTTTCTTTTTGGTGAAGCGCTTTGGCGCCAGCGTCATCGGCGCGCCTTTAGATAATAAATTATTATTATTTGATTTCAATATTACAAAAACAACACCAACCAAAGAAAACCAACAACACACCGACCAAAATGTGGGAAGGGCAAAAATAAAAAAATAGCAAATTAAAAATAGAAGAAAATAAAAATGACAAATATGGCGAATTGAAAACAGAGTTTTGTCACCAAAACCGATGCCGACGATCATGTTAAAAACAAAAAAATGAAAAACAAGGAATTTATCATTCCACGATATCCATCTTCTTTACGTTTGCTTTTTGTTCCATTCTAGACCTGGTCTAAAGTTTAATGAACAATATAAAAGATAAACAGCTTGCGAAAACAACAAAACACATTCCAAAGCCAAAACCTACGACGACAGTCGATGATAATTAGCTCGGGCTAATTAAAATCGATCAGATCGACATTAATTTCAATTCCGTTCGCAGTCACCCCGGCGATCGATGGACCTCGAACGATCGGAGCCGAAGCCTTCGAAAAGTCACAGGTCCTTCGACCTGACGATCATTGACATCACTGAGATCATCGGGATCATTGAGAAAATGGTCGAAAACCCCCCGGGAACCTGAGTCGACGATGCCTGCCAAATCACGTGCCGATCCAAGCCTCCAGGAGATCGACCGATCCATCGATCGCCATTTGGCCAAGTGGATCCGAGGCCAGTCGGGAACCTGTTTGTAAACAAAATCGCACTCGGCCACTGCAACGGCGACACCACGGAATCCCCCGCCTCGACTGCGAGTGATTCACCAACAACTACAGCTAATAACAATTTAGACACTATTCATAAAACACAAGTGGTGTCGAAGAAAAGCTTCTTCCCTCGCAGTTGGACGGACGGACCGACGGATCGCGATCGAGGGCGGGACGCGATTCAGTCGCCAATGCATCGATTGGTGGAGGGGCTGGGGGTCGTCCACTGGCGAGATTCACGTTCCAGAATGGGAATTTCACATTCGTTGAGATCAACGTGATTCCGCGGAAAATTATACAAGCTGATCTCGGTGGAAATGAAGGCCCGATCCGTCGGCATCTACAACCACACCCAGGGCCCTACAGAGACCACGGATATTATTCATCGGAGGTCTGATTTTACGACTTAGTACTGGAGATGATGGCGGTTTCATGGAGATTTCTTCACCATAAAATCGACATGTTACTACGCAATGTAACTTGATATATTTCAGTAATACAATATGTAAGTGTGCAATTAAAAGCCCGAGGGGAATTCGATTAAAATTCCACATCGAGCTTCACACGAGAGCAGGAGTAATTTCGCAATTTCATATTCATATACAGATATTTTGCAAACTTGAAAACCGGGATTTTGTATGGAGTTTCTTGAATTGATTAATCTTTTGATATGAAAATACAATCATAAATTGTCCAGTCTGTGGAGCTCCTGCAGTATTCAATGCCTGAAATTGAAAGAAATTTAAAGTTTCAACGCTAACTGATTCCGAGAAATTTCCGAAATCCCCAACTACCTCTCTCTCTCTCTCTCGCGCACTCGCCAGCACGGTGGGAACACAAAGAAACCAGAACATTTAATCCGTTATTAGGTGCAGACAACGAACTTGTATTTTATTGAAGATTTTACTAGTCACAAAGTAAATACGAAATCAAACTGGGGCCGAGTCTCTGCAGTCAATAAAACCGCAATCATGGGAGTAATTGGTAATCGGTAATCGTGCAGGGTTTCGGGAGGTTGTTGGGATTTAACGGCTATAACTTTTGGGCTAAACGTTGGTCATGGTCCTAGTTTTGGTCTTGACCTTGATCTCGGTCCTGGTCTCGGTCTTGGTCATGGTCTTGGTTCTGGTCTCGGTGTTGGTCCTGGTCTTGGTTCTGGTCCTGGTTTTGGTCTTGGTTTTGGTCTTGGTTTTGGTCTTCGTCCTGATCTTGGAATTAGTTTTGGCCTTCGCCTTAGTCTCGGTCTTTGTCTCGGTCTCGGTGTTGGTCTTGGTCTCGATTTTGGCATTGCTATGGACTTAATCTCGGCCTTCGCCTTGGTCTCGGTATCGGTCACATCGGCCCGAGTCATCGGCCGAGTCGATTCGAGTGGGAGGAGGATCTCGACGACGTCCTTATCGAGGTGTCGTTTTACGACCCCCCTGTAACGAGTCGCTCTTATCGACCCAGGTGAAATATAAAAAAAAAAAAAACAAAAAACAAAATTAAAAACGACGCCGTCGACAACGTTCTGATTGAATCCGGCGTTTTATGGCAGGCTAAGCAGGACAAACAAGGCGAACGAGACGTTAGAACGAGCCGCCGATAGAAGCTTTAAATATTTTAGATAACTGCGAATTATTTATGGACGATGTAATATCAAGTGGAATCGCAAAAAAGTCTAATCAGGCGAAATAAATGCAAGTATTTGAAAAAAAAAAACAAAACATTGGAATTAATTGCAAAAATAATGTGGAAAAACAAACAATTACATCGCATTATTTAATTGGCTTCAATGCGATAATTAAATTTTGAACACGGAACTCACCGAAGATTGTGTTAAAAACAATTATTTAATTCCGAGAGTCTGGAGAAATTTCCACACAATTTATACACAGAAATCGAAACAAATTTATTAATCGCAATAAAACAAAATTATTTGAACTTTGTAAGTAAATATTTTTGGTTCGGCGCGCTTTTCGACAACTCACTTCACTTCACTTCACTTCACTTCACTTTCGACTTCGCTGCGATTCCACTCGATTCAGAATGAAAACAAAAACCAAACCCGCCGTCGCTGAGAACGCGACCGAATTCCATTAGAGCCAAGTTAAGAATGAACGACGTCGGGAATTCTTTTGGTCGACTCGACTCAGCCGCCAGCCGTCAGCTGCCAACGGTTCGGTTCGGTTCAACACCGAGAGCAGCAGCAGAAACAGAGGTTACTTCGCGGAAGTGGGCGAGCGCTGGGGTGGGAGGGGGTGAAGAGGGAGAGAGGGAGAGAGGGAGGGGAGGGGGTCTGTGGGGTGTCGAGTTCCCGCTGCACAGTGGGCCATGGGCGCGGGACTCCCTACGCTCGTCGCTGCGAAAGCTTTCGGTCGGCAAATGAATGAACGGACAGCGAGCGCGATAGGCGGCGATAGAGGGAGGGAGCCGACAAGCCAAGGGAAGTGGGAGCGAGAGAGAGCGACCCCGTGGGGCGTGGGGCATGGGTGCACGACCGAGAGGGCCGTAGGCTGTCTCTGTCCGTGTGATGAAAGCTCTCCCGGCGAGAGTCGCCGAGTCCGTCCGTGCGTCCGATGCCGACAACGACTGCAGCGGAAGCCGCCACACGACGCAGCCGATGGCTTGGCTAACACATTTCTCGTCGAGCGGCATTTGCTCAGGTGTGTTATTTTGTTGTTGTTTTTGTTGTTGTTGTCTCACTCAAACAATCTCCCTTCGCCCCTGGCCATTGCCCACCGTTCGAAAAAACAACAACAGTCGACAAAGGTAAACAAAACAAGTGCTTTTCCACCTTCGCGCCACGCTTTCGAACACGCGATGGCTCGAGGGGCCGAGAAAGTGCGGGGTTTGCAGACGAAGAGAGAGAGAGAAGGAGAGCGAGAGAGACTCGCGTAATGAGAGCACAGACCGAGATAATGCGAGAGAGCAACAAGAGAGAGGTGCAAATAAGAGAGAGAGGGAGTGAGAGAGGGGGGACCCGGACAATGAGAGAGTGAAGTGAGCTGCAGTTCTTTCAAAAATTCGATCGCGGCTTCGGCACGTGTCCCGCGAGAGTCAGGTCAGGATCTTCGAGCTTCGAGATGCCACCAAACGTTCTCCGAATTTATTTACATAGTTTAGAAGATCGAAGATTCGTAGAATGGGAAATTATTGTTAATGACTGGCGACAATTGCTTCTCGAAAAATCAAAATTTCTCGGAATTCAACACCTGTCGCAAACGCCAAGCAAACCGTTTCTGGAGTCGAGACGAGCGCTGATCACGACTGAGAGGGAGAGAGAGGGAAAGATCCGAACGATTTGTCTCCTCTCTCCGGAGAGTTTCCGACAACGATTACCGTGTTTTGTTTTTGTTGTTTTCTTTTGACCCTTTCGTATATTTTTGCCTCGATTGTATTTATTTATATTTCACATTAAATATTGCATTTCGCTTAATTGTTGTTCAGACGACTAAATAAATAAGTTGTACACTCATATGCATATATATTTATTTATTCATATTAATAATTATCGATAAAATCCGTTCGATACGATTATCGTGTCATGCTTACAAAACTGAACGAAAGTGCCGTTCGGTATTTCCAGAAACTCTCTCGGAACCAACGAATCGAAGCCATTAATCAAGGCGAATTCGATCGTCCGACTCGTCCGATTTGCTTTTCATTATGTTTCAATTTTCGTCTGGATATGGATTTCTGTATGTCTGGATGTCTTCCATCCATCCATCCATCCATCCACCATCCATTCGATATCGTATTCGGCAATGCAATGAACTCTGGTCTGCGAGGCGAACGAAACGCTCAGGTGATTAACAATACAACTAATTGTGAAGTTAATAACGCTTAAGTGATCATTTATAATAATTTCTATCAAAGCCCGGTGGCCACCAATAAAACACATCCAACGATACATGGGTTCACGAAGATGTCAGACGATGGGATGAGTCAGCGGCAGGGTTGCCAGAGTTTCCGGGAGACCCCGGCTGGACTCCGAACGAGGCGAATCTGGAGCCGAGAAACAAAACAAATAACTCCAAGTTTTTACATGTGACCAGAAAAGGATTTCATTCAGAAGCGAAAAGTGAAGTTTTTCCGAAAAGTGGACACTTTTGCTCACAGGTTATACAAGAGATTACGGCAGCCCTGGTCTATCGTAATAAAGAAGAAGACATCGGAGTGTTGGAAACCGCAAAATAATTCTGAGAAATTTTTTCAATTTGTCTTTTTTGCTTTGGCATAACAAATTCAATTGAAGAAACAATCCAGAAACATTTTTAAAAAAAATATGTAATTCTTATTGTTAAAAACCTCACCTGGGATATATTAATTCCAGCTCCCGAAGTCCGTTGAGATCGAAGTTCACCACTTGTTTCTTAATTATAAACTTTTTATTAATAATATATATATTTTGTTTTCTCACACAAAAACTACACAAATCGATGATGAAAACTTTTCATATATAAAAAACCAACTATCGATAATCGAGCATTAACATTGGTGGGAAAAAAATCGATATGCTATAATGTTTGCTATAAAAGCGTATTTTCCAAAATATGCATATATTTAAATTTTATGGGAAATCACAGGGGAAAAGCGAAAAACAACATTGCAAAATTAAGAATTTCACAAATTAATAATTATTTAATAACTTCAGTGTGGCCGCGGAAGAAGAAGAAGCGCGACGAACACCACACGCCGCTCGCGAACGAGACGACACTAGGCGGAACCGAGAGCGAGCGACAGAGAAAGAGAGCGAATGCTAGTGCGAGAGAGAAACAACCCGAGCAAGCGAGAGAGAAAACAAAAATATGTAGAAATTTGCAAATTACTCGAACAATGAGCAAAAAACAATATAAAACGAAATAAATACGAGATGATGAAAAAATAATAACAACGTTTGATAAGCGCGGAGTCGGAGGCGACGGCGGCGACGGCACCGACGACGACGAGGAGGAGACTCGGAATTGGAAACCGGTTTTTGTTTTTCAGAATTTCAAAGCTTTTATTTTTTCACTAAAATAGATTGTAAATAACCATAAACACAGCAACAGTGATGATGATAATAACAACAACAACAACAACAACAACAGCACCGTTTGCGAGACGATGACGTTTCTGGGAAATCCCGGGCTTTATGTTGATCGACAACAACAACAATAACAAAACTACAATAACTACAGGCCTCGCTTCGATGCCATCATCGGAGACGACGACGACTGCAACAACAACAACAACAACAACAACACCAACAACAGAAGCACTATCGACAATTAAGCTCAGCTTCGTCAAGTTTACAAATTACAAACGCCGATTGCGGAGAAATCGCGCCTGGGGATTTCGAGCGTTGCCCGACTCGATTCTGGAAAGTCGGGAATTTTCCCATTTTCCAATTACAGAATTTTTCAATCGCCTGCCGATTTCAATGTGATCATTTCTGTTTCGTTGTTGTTGCTATGAAAACTTCAGCTGTTAAGCCGAGGCCGGTGATGGTGCTGTAAAAGTATACATGTCGCTGTTGTTGTCATTACTGTTGGCCTAGGCCTATCTCTCTCTCTCCCGCCCTCACTTTTTCGCTCACGATGGGTTGAGGTTAGGTCGAGGCTTGGCGGTGCTCGGGTTAACGAGACGAGAGCAACGAAGACGAAGACGACGATGACGATGACGACGACGGCGACGAGGCGCCGACCGATCGACTGCAATATCGATGTTTTTATTGTAGTTGTTCATGTGGTTGTTGTCATAATTGATGGTGTCGTTGTTGTATGTTGTTCAACTGACATTTCATTTAATTTTCACGTCTCGCACGACACTGGCGACGTCGCTGACGACGGCGACGTCGGCGCGCACTTTCGAAACACAGCGAGACAAATCGGTTGTCCCAACGAACAAACGAACAAACGAACGAACGATCGATCCACCGATCCAACCACCCATCCATCCATCGATCGCTGATCCGCGCGCGCAACTGAAACGTTTTCTCTTTCCCGCTCACTCGCTCTCTCACACGCCCCGTCCCTGTCTGGCTCGCTTGACGCTTGTAAATTCCTGATTTTCTTTTTATTTCTTCTGATAATCTAATCAACGTGTTGTGGGCGTGTGCGTCTCGGTGGGTTTGTGTATGCACATCCGTGTGGGTGCGCGTGTGTGTGTGTGTGTGGGCAAGTGTTTGACAACGTTTATCGTCGAGGAATTATCAAATGCGCGATCGCCACCGATTCCGACGAAATTCCGTTAAACTTCAATGTGTGGGTGGCTTTTAGAAATTTTTGTTTTGTTTTATTTGATTAAATTTTCCACTTTTTTCCTCTCACTGCAAATGATCACACAAATTGCGATTTTTCTATTCTTTACACATTTTTTCAAAAACCGCCTCGTTTTGAATTTCACTGGTTTTTCGATTTCCTACGTAGGAAATCGCTCCAAAAATCGATCGCATTCCATGTGACAAATCGAACAAACGAACCGACGAGGCGACGGGCGAACGATCGATCGTTGGATTTGTTTTATTTACATTTCTCTGGAGAAGTTTGGCGTCCGCGACGAATCGCAAATAACTCGAAAACTTGTTGAGTTCCAGACTACGGCGGAGTGACTGAAATTATGACGGCATTCGACGGACGGAGACGAGACGAGCGAGCCGAACGTGTCGCGTCGCGTCGAAACGAGACGAGACGAGTGGAGTCGCGCCGAGTCAAGTCGAGCCGAGCCGAGCCGAACCGACGCAAGCCGAGCCTCGTCACTGCCGATCGTCTTCCCCTTCTTCGCCTCGCTCACGCTCTCTCCCTCTCTCGGCCCCAACTCAGGTTCACAAACTCGCACTTTTTGAGACAAAAAACCCTGGCCACAACGACAACGAGAAATGCAACAACAAGAACAATTACAACAACAGCACCGAAACCACAGCCACAGCGAACAACAAAAACAAGCACTTAACTACGAGTAACAACAACGAAATAAAGTAGAAAGCAATTTAATGATCGTACATATGCGACCATTACTTGTTGTTATTGGTGGTGTGATTGTAGTTGTAGTTGTTCTTGTTATGATTATTATTTGCTGTCGGACTTGACGGCGATCGGAGTAGAAATCTACTACTAAAGGGCATTCATGTCATCTCCTCAGTTACTCTAAAATTTGGAAAATTTGTATTTCCATTAAATGAATTATATAATATTATATTTAATTTGTGTTCATTTTCCTGTTGAAATTTTTCCTGTTTGAAATTTACTACCAAAAGTGTCTGCTACTACTATTTTTCCAATACTTACTACGTTTTCATTTCAACCGGGTCTTAACCCTGGCCGCGATTGAGCGCTCGAAGGTAAATCTGTGTGTGTGCTGATCGACTCTGGCACAT
>OX376696.1:71525712-71610712 GCA_947389925.1 Coelopa pilipes
TCTGCAGGGGAGAGGGAGACGGAGAGAGAGGCGGGGCAGGCGGCGGTGGCTTCGGAGCCTCGCTGGGTTCGTCGTTACAAAGCTTCCTTATCAAACATAAACAATCGGGAAACAACAACAACAACGATCAAAACAGCAACCACACAACAACATCAATCTAAGCATTGTAGTTATCCGCAAAAACAACAATAACAACAATCATGACTCACTCGCTCACCGACTGACAGAGAGGTTTTTGTGTTATGGCGTTGTCGTTGTTGTTGTTTTTGTTTTTGTTGTTGTTGCTGGTCGCGTTGTCGCTGTCGTTGTTGTTTCTGATTGCGTTGTTGTTGCTGTGTTGGTATCAATCTCATTGTTGTTGCTTCTTTTTCACGCTGCAAAACGAGAGAATTTGCAGAGAATTTTCTCAGTTTCTCGCTTACTCGTTTTCCTGCGCACGCGAGCTTTTATGAATGAAATCGCTCCACTGCTGGGGGGCGTGGGGGAAGGTCGTAGGGTGAAAGTGGCGGCGCACGCACGCACACACACACACACACACACACACACGCACACACACAAAACTCTCTCACACGTACAGCGCGCTGTCGCTGTCGACAATTGGGAACTTTGTTGTGGCAAACTTTTCGCCACCCCCCCCCCCCTCCAGGGTCGCCCCCTACACGCCCCACCCTCCACCACCCCAGACTCAGCCCCCTGCAGGCCATGAGCTGGCCCCAGTGCCGTCCTGGGTCCTGATTCAGCTCGAAATTCTCGGAAAAAGGATTTTGTCATCGGCCTCGTTCGATTCGCCTGGCCGTTTGTTGTGTCCTGAAGTCGGCGCTGGTCTTGTTGTTGTTTTTGCCCGTTCACTGGTCGTCCTGGTTTCTGCTGGCGTTGTTGTCGTAGTTGTTGTTGTGTACTTGTTGTTGTTCTCTTGCTTTTGTTGCCCATGGATCATGGCCGTGACTCACGGCGAAAGGACTTTCACTTGCTCCGGGGCGGACGGAGGAAGGCAATCGTTCCAACTCTATCTCTGTCTCTGTCTCTGTCTCTCCCCAACTCCAACTCTCTCTCTCTCTCTCCGTCTCTCTTGGCTGCCCTTTGAACTTTGGCATAAATTATGGACGATTGTAGTGTGTTGAGCATGAATGAAACCGTAGGTGGAGCCCAGAGCGACCGAAGGGAGGGAAGCGAAGAAGAAGAAGAAGAATCGTGTGATTCATTCCACAGGAATGTGTGGCAGAGATCACGTGATCACGGGCCAATCGCGCGAATCGCACCGAATGCACTCGTTTGGAGCCACTGCAGGACCTCGACCTCCCTTTGGGCTCTGGAGTACTTGCTGATGAAATTGAACATAAAATTTATTGCAAATAGGAAAAATTAAATTCAAAAAGTCTAAAAAATAAGAGCAGCAATAATGGAAAATATTAATTTTAATAAATAAATAAAACCGAGAAAATATTGTTTAGATAAAAACAAGGAAATCACAAAAATGATAAAAATAACAAAAAAAAAAACAAAGTAATAATAAAAAAAAAATAATAATTAATTTTATTTAAATAAAAACAATCAAATTAAATGTATAAAAAATATTATAAACACTACAACAAATTAATAAAAAGATTTGTTAAAAAATAAAATAATAAATAAAATTCTGAATGTGAATTTCCACCAAACTCGAATTAATTAACATAGAACTTGCATTAATGCCGTTTCCCGCATATTATTATGATCATCACCACCTTTGACCTTTCGAAACTCCGGCTCGGGAAAGGAAACCGGGAGATGGACGCCATTTCCACCAACTAATTCTCAAGTAATCCTGAACTACTCCATAATGTTTTCCGACTTCCCGCCGGCCCCCGCTGCCCAGCAAGGAATTCATTAATCTTCCAGCCATCGCCGAATAATAACCGAAAATTCCCAAAGGCTCCCCCGACCCCAACCACCAACCGTCGATCGATCCGTCCATCGATGGAGGACCGACTGAGTGTAACCGCAATAAATAGCGATTATCTCAGACATGTTGGGGTCCCTGGAAGGGAGGCCGGTAAATAAAATATTTCCACTCGAAGGAGGGAAGGACTCCAACCGGAGTCGCAGGACGCGATGAGAGCTCGAAAGCCGCCGCGTCCGGAGACGTCGGCAGGGGTTGCTGCGGCTGGGCTCGGAGGGTGGGTTTCACTAGGGGTCCGTTGTGTGGAGTTCGGTGGAGCTCAGCGAAAATGCATGCTAGAAAAACATTCATTACCGATTGCCACAGGTCACAGGAGTCATCGATCAAACAATAGCAGCTACAAGAACAACTCACGGCGGCGCCAACAACAATGCACGACAGCGAGAAGAAAACAACAACAACGCACAGCCGGCACAGCAGTCACGCGTCAAGCGTTTCCTGGAACCGCCGCAACACGAGCCGCGGCCGCGCTCGCAAGGTGACCAGGCGAGCCGTTCGCTGCCCCAAACTGCGCTTCATTCGCTGCGCTTCGCGGCCGGCGCACGGTTGGTCCGCCTGAAGCTCGCTATCAGATTTTCCACACGCAACAGCCCGCGAGCACGTGCTCCGACGGTGCCGCGGAAACCGACACGAAAAATAAAAAACAAAACCCCGAACAAAACCAAAACAAATATCGATTTTCGACACTTTTCCCTCGTCCGGCCACCCTTTTGACCGCGGCCATCCACCATTTTCATTTTCCTTCGTGCGGTTCGTGGCGGAGGAGAGCGAAGAGAGAGGGAGACGACCGTCGCAATGAACTCACTAGCGTGTGCTCGCGTGCTCGCCTCACGTCTCTTAACCGCCCTCTGTCTCTCCCGCTATTGTTATTGCACTTTCACTCTCTCTTTCTCTCTCTCTCTCTCTGTTGCACCCGCGACGGCGTCCTTGATTCTCGCTCGATTTCAATGTGAAGGCGACCCGGCCGCGGCGAAGGACATCGGCGAGAGTGGGTCGCGGTGAATCGAGGCGACCTTGGTCAATTCTCGGAAAAAGCCAAGAAACATTGCGTTTGATTTTGCTTTTGATTTCTCTCCGCCCGTCGCTGTCGGTTGCCTTGTGATTATTCGAAATTCTAATAAGCCGCATAATGACTTGCCGGAGTAATTGCTCGACGGACGGAGCGGGACGGGGGAAGGGGACGGAGGGCGCGTGGGAACTTGGGAAGTCTCCTAATGTGATTCCGACTTATTGACAGACAGATAGAGACAGACAGAGAGAGAGTTCCGAGAATCCGCAGATTAAATCGCTATTTAATATGCCATTAAATTCGCTCCCTTTATCCTGATGAACGGACAAGGATTTTCACTTTCCCGCTCCCCCAGTATCGACTTCCGAAGCATTCCAAAGCAAGTCAAGCCCCAAAACTCATCAAGAACGAAAAAAATTAGAAAGCGAAAAACTAAATTAATTTCTTTACTCCTATGTAAATAGTTGTTGTTTTTGAAAAAAGTTTAAAAATTTCAATGCTAAATTCGTAAATTTTGTGGAAAATATTGAAAGGTTTTCGTGAATATTTGCCAAATAATAGTTTGTAAAAATTACACCCGCGTCTTTTCTGAACCAAAATCCATGCAAATCCGCAGTTCATGCCGTCGCAGACATCGATGAGGGGCGAATAATCGCAATTTGATATCTCTTTCGGACTTTCCGGTAACGGCAATCAAGACCTCGTCTCGTCGGCCCCGACCCCCGACCCGACGCAACCCGACCACGTGAGCCGAATTGCGTGCGCAGCTTCCAGGAAGGCGGACGTGCCGAGAGCCACGTAAAAAGCGTTACGACGACGACGGCGACGAAGACGCGACGACGACTGTGACGACGAAGAAACCGAAGACGACAACGACGCCTACAACAACGAAGACAAGGACGACGACAACGCCGAAGACGACAACGAGGGAGACAAGGACGACTATGAGGCATTGCGAGCCGGACATGGACTTCCCGTTCAGCTCGCAGATAACAGCGCGAGACGACTTTCCGTGCGCCAAGAGCTTCCCCAACAACTTCACCAACCTGCGCGCCGAGCTGGTGCTGCCCACGGCCCACCGCATCTTCCTCGAGCAGGCCCGGGAGCACGAGGCCTACCGGCAGGAGCACGAGGCCCTCAGGCAGGCGAACGAGGCCCTCCGGCAGGCGAAGAACGAGGTCTTCAAGCAGGCACACGAGACCTTCAACCAGGACGTCAAGGAGACGAGCAGCGAGATCCACGGCCACGGCCCGTACGCGGTGAGCGTCGAGCAGGCGGCGAAGATGGCCGGGATGAAGATCTTCGCCACGATCATGCTGAACGCCTGGCGACGGCGCCGCGAGGACGCCAAGCGGCTGGCCGAGAAGATCGAGGACCTCAAACGCTGCGTCAGTGGGAAAATTGCATTTTATTCTCCCCTATTTCCATCTCCCACTCCCTCTTGCAGTCGATGAAGGCCAAGAACCAGCTGCACGTGTACAACACCCTCTTCCGGGTAGAGCAGAAGCGCAACGACGAGCTCACCTGCCAGCTGAAGCACTCCATGGACAACATCAACCAGGCGAAGTCGTCGTGCGAGGGCCTCACGACCTCGGTGATAAGCCTGAAGGCGGACAAGGCGCTGCTGGAGCAGGAGCTGCGGACCAAGTACAAGGAGGCCGACGGGCTCAACTGCGTCCTCGCCCAGACCAAGGCCGACCTCTACGACTCGCTGGTCGAGCAGCGCAAGCTCCAGGTGGTTCTCCGGAAGGAGCAGCGCAACGTCCAGTTCCTCGAGAACCAGAAGAACAAGCTAATCAATGAGGTTCGGCTCGTCTCGACTCGACTCGACTCGTCCCCTGTCGTCTCTTGTGTCGGTTTCACTCGTCCCCTGTCATGTCGTGTCGTCTCGTCACTCGTCTTCGGTCAGCTGACGAGCCCCCGATTGTGCGAGCGAGACCGATAGCCTGACGTGACCTCCAGCGGATTTGCATAAATTCCAACGGCAGTCGCTCGAGTCGCGGACACGTGGCCTCGAAGGACACGACTATCGATTACTTTCCCATTCCACTCAAACTCTCTTTCCCACACTTTCCCACTTGCTTCGTCTCATACGACGTCCCACCGTCGCTCTTTTCACACTCCCTGTCCCCAACACTCCTGTTCGACTCCTCTTCCTCACACTATTTCACTCACACTCCGTCCTTCTCACATTCCCGCCGTGTGTTTTCCAGATTTGCGACCTGGGCGGGGAGAATCGCAAAATCGAGGAGAAATTTCTCAACGAGCTGCAGCGCAAGGACGCGGAGCTCCTGAGGGCCAACGAGCAGAACGAGGTCCTCGAGGCCCGCTTGATAGACCTGAAGGAGTGAGTATTTTGTTAAAATATATCGATCGACGCAATGACTTCTATATCGTCGCCCCCGTTAGGAAGGCCTTCCGGCTGCTGGAGCACCAGGAGACCGATGCCAGGCTCAGGCAGGAGCTGAAGCAGCTGCGGACGCACGTCCAGACCTTGGAGAAGCAGCTGGAACAGACGCTGGGCAACCGCTGGAAGGCGTGCCGGGAGCGCTTCTCCGCCTACCAGAAGTCGGCCTGGCGCGCGACCCACCTGGCGGCCTTCTTCCTGCTGCCGGCCATGCCCCCTCCCGCCAGCCTCAAGTTGCCGCTGTGAGGGAGAAGTTTTGACGGCGATTGAAGACGTTTCGAATAAAAAGTTTGCCAGAGCGACGAGAAGCGGTCGTTGTCGGTCGAACGGGGTGGGGTGGGAGGCAGTTGTGTTCAGTCCTGGGTGGCAAAAGTAATGGGCAATTTGCTCGGCAATGCCACAGTCATGGAAGTGTTCTGAACAGCAAATTACGAAAAATCCGAAGCTAAGCTACAAGTTACTTAACCAAGAAATTTTGAAAACGGTAGACTTTGGGAATTCGTCGCCAGCCTCAGCGAGAAGCGAAGAAACGCGTCCGCTCATCCACTCTGTTGGGCGCGCCTGGCAGCGCACGCAGGGTGAATGAAAACGGCTGGTTCTGTCCTCGCATGACCGTGCGTATGACCCGCCGTCATGCAACGGAAGACCGACAAGCGAATTCCGCATAATGTCCAACCAGAAGAATTACTGGGAAACAATAGTGTGACGGATGCCACTGAGCAGATCTGCAAACACTAATAACGGTTCTAGCGATCAATGTCCAGCTACGTGCCATCACAAACAGAAGACACACACTTCCAAGAATCTCTAGTGCACTAGCTGTATAAGTACCGTGCAATTCACGAAATAATTCTTGCGAATCATGAGCAATCGAAGAAAAATACTCATCGTGGTTTGTGTCTTGGGTCGGGACACAGGCGCCATCTATTGAGAATACAATGGTCTGTTGTGGTGTGGTGTGATGGGAACTTAGCGTGGTTAATTTTTCCGTTCATCATTGGTCGCTGGAAGATCTCCCATAGATGCCATATTTCTATCCACCGTGGTGAGTTTTTCACATCTTCCTCAGCGAGTGGGCCGCGCTGTGGTGAGTTTTCCCTCGCCATTCGAATGTGTAGAATTGTTGTCGTTCCCGATTCATTCGCATTTAATTTCACATTCAAGGCAAAAACGCGGGCCAGAAGTTTTTTTTGTCATTCCACATTTCAGCGACAGCTCTCTTGGTCAACTGGCAGACAACGCATAATTCGCATTCCATACACGAAACTCTAGTTTGAATAAATTAATTCGAAGCCGTAGGAAGTACGCGCTGATATGAAAACCAAGTACATGGAGCATGATTTCGAAACGCCATTGAGAAAAAAAGGCGCACACATTAAAGGAAGCGCAAAAAGCGAACAATGAATAAAAACACCAGAGTCTTTTTTTGTTTTTGGTTTCTTCGACAATTTCAAGACGAACTTTTCTCACCGTGTAGCCCGAAACTAAACACACAGAACTGCAGCGAGCCGGCCCACGAAACCAGAAGCGCACGAGGCGGGACCCAAATGAGAACGACAAATATAAATTTGTTACAAAATCGCCGAATTTAAATGCATATAGCGGACAATGGACAATGGACAATGGCTCAAAATAGGTATTAAAATCAACAACAAAAAGAAGTCGCTATGTTAAATCATAAATGGAAGATAAATCGCTGGAAATCATGGCTAATTGATTTCCAACGAGATTGGACAAAAAGAAGAAATATTGAAATAATTGATGCCTGATAAAATGAAGCCCATGTGACTAACGTGGAAAACAATGCCAACGATTGTGCAAGCGGTGGCCAACATTTCTGGTAGAGGAAATTTTTATCTGAGGCACGTCAAATCCCTGGGAAGCAACAACCAATTGACAACAATGTATCAAAACCGCCGGCTCCACAACGAGTAGCGATTCGAACGTGGCTGCGATGTAAACAACGCCCAAGTCCCGGCTACTCGTGGGCTTTGACGTTTTTTATGGTTCATCTGTTCAAGCGAAGAAAGTTGCTAAAAACACAAAAAGCATCGACGATCGAACGGCTGCCGAGCGTCTGACCGACCATCGACCGAGACGAACCCTGCGCTTGGCTCCAACGGCCGACCCAGGCAGCAAACTGCGGACTCCACTTCACTGCCGTCCAGAGCCAGTTCGTCCGAGCCTAGTCAGTCGCCGCTGCGATTTCATAGCAAGCGGACGCCCAGACCAGCCGAGCCGACACGACTCACGAGCCATAGAAAACTGGGGAGAGCCCGAGTGAAAACGCGAAGAAAGCGAGAAGAAATTTATATTCAATTAAAACGAGGAAAAAAAAGCAAAAGGCCTGAGCCAAGTGTTAGAGACATGTCAATTGTGTTGGGACATGACATGAACGAAGTGTCTCAATAGGTTCGGTTCGAGAGTTCAAAACACAATTTCTTCGAAAATTGTTGTTACATTGAAGTCTTGAAGACTCTTGAAGTCGCAAAACTGCCGCGGACTTTCTTTGGCCCAGTCAAGTGAAGTGCTAATCAACCTTCAATTGGCCCGGAGCTATTTTAATGAGCTATCGCCACATTGTCAGTCTGGATCACTGAACGATCTGTCAATATTTACCATTTCGAGTTTACACGGGAAATTCAAGTGAAAAGTTCACCATGTCGAATCTGTTGCACATGGAAAACCCGCTGAATGCAGTTCTGCAGTTCATCTTGGATCTGCTGATCTTTTCGGCGAAATCGATTTTCTACATCTTGGAGTCGCTGTATTACACAGTTCTGCCGGATAGGTTTCGCAAACTGAAGGTTGGTACAAGTACAAGAACTAGAGGTTGGAGAAGGGACAGCAACGAAAGACTCCAAGACACGAACTTCCGCCTAGGCCAGTTCGTGTCTTAAGTCTTTCGTGTTACATACATTCCTATTGTGTAACAGAAATCAAAGCCTAAAACAAAACTGGTTCTAAACAGCATTTACTAGTTTTTCTTTTTTTTCCACGTTTGTGGGGACAAGAATCGCGCCTACAGACAACAAAACGGACCACGGTGAATAAATTTACAATTTTAATGACTGGGACAATCAAGTCTGTTGTCTGCCAAACCTAACCGAAAACTTCCGTCGAATGTCAACAAAGGTCTTGTAAATATTTGTAAATCCCACGAGCCAAGAGACCCAGAAGTGACTAAACACGAGATGATCCTCGGAACTGAATTATTCAAAATGCACGCAAATTAATTATTAATTAATTAATGCGGGCGACCCCTAATCGTGAATTGTTAAAAGGGTTCAGAGTGTCGTTCAGAAAAAGTGTCGTAAGCAACGCTGACTAAATAGTGCAAAGATCAAAAAGGGAATTTACTATGGGGAACAGTTGTAAAAAAATCCACTATGTATCACTGTTGCTTTCAAGCAAAACCGCTAGGCGAACGAACCCACTTGTATAATTAGTCCAGCCCTCCCCACAATAGGCGCAAGATTGCACAACAAAACTAGTTTTCCTCTAATAACCAGCCGAGCCAACGAAGACATTCATCGACCAAACAACCGTGAGCGGCTAGCGAATATTTTCGCGAAGAAAGAAAAGACAACAGAAATGAACCCGTTTGAACCTTTCCATTTCATTTTCGCGCAGAAGTCTCTTCACTTGTTCACTTGTCTCTTCATGGTTTTTTAAATAGTTTAATCGAATATTATAAGGGCATTAACACGGTGTGTCAGATCAAATGCCAAACCCCCTTTTAAAGACGACTCGCAGAAACGTCGATATATCGATGTCGATGTCGTTTAAACAACCATCGATAAAATCATTTATGTCTCAATTTGGCACCGCTATTAGATCGTCGATTTCTATTGAATTCGCCCGCAAATATTACGAAATCATTCGGTCCGTTGTGGCGCCCTGGACCAGCCCAAACGATCTCCGGACATGGCCAATTAACTGGGAGCAAAAGTTTGTTTGTTTGCAAATCGTCTGAATAATTAAAACTTAAACTTGAATTTTAAATGCATGGCAAACAATGCTTTTTAATGGTTTGCTAATATTTTTCGACCAATTTGGGAAATTGTCCGACGTACGTACATATGTACGTGGGCACATGCTGGTGTATATGTTTGCACACCCAATGATCACATAACGCATTATTAATATTAATAATTATATGTGATAACAAATGCCGGTCCGATTGTGGCCCAACTTTCTCCAAATATGACAGCAACGTATGCGTGTGTAAATAAATTATATTTGTTATATTTCCTAGGACGTCTCCGGACAAGTCGTGCTGATTACCGGCGGAGGTGGCGGCGTCGGACGCCTACTGGCACTGAACTTCGCCAAACTAAATGCGCGCATCGTGATTTGGGACATCAATCGAGAAGGTAAAACAAAATAATGACAACAAACATGAACAAGCACGTAGAAAAAATCATTCTAATAAAGATTTGGATTCGAAAAGCAAATGTCCGGATGAAGTTATATTGATATATATCTCTGTTTTCAACTCTCAGCTATCAAGACCACAGTTGATCTGCTGGCCCAACATGGATTCAATTGCTGCAAAGGCTACGTCGTCGACATATCCGATCGTGAACAAGTCTACCAGAATGCCGCCCAGACCATCGACGAAGTGGGTCAAGTGGATGTGCTGATCAACAATGCCGGAATTGTGTGCTGCAAGCCCTTCTGGGACCTCTCCGACCGCGTCATCCAGAACACGTACAACATCAACATACTGTCGCACTATTGGACGGTGAAGGCCTTCCTGCCCAACATGATGCGCCACAATCGCGGTCACATCGTCACCGTTGGCTCGGTGACTGGCATGCTGGGCACCTACGGCTGCTCCGACTACAGCGCCACAAAGTTCGCCTGTGTTGGCTTTCATGAGAGCCTCTTGACGGACTTGAAAACGCACGGCTACGACAACATACAGATGTCGTTGATATGTCCATATTACATTAATACGGGCATGTTTTCGGGTGTGCGCCCACGCATGTTCCCCATGCTGGAGCCCCAGTATGTCGCCGATCAGATAACGTCGGCGGTGCGCAAGAACGAGGTGTGGTGCGTGCTGCCAAATTCAATTCGCACGTTCACCCCGCTCAAATGGTGGGTTTCAATCGAATTTTGTGCAGGCTTTTGTCTGTTTTAACACAAATATTTCAATTTTGTTTCTCCGCAGCCTTTTGCCGGCGAAAATGTGTTGGGAATTAATGTCACGTGTCATTCGCGGCCCTGAATCGATGATGATGTTTCAGGGACGTGGAACCGTTGCAGCCGGTTAATTGGACTTTACCATTGTAAAAATATATTTTTAGGCACATAAATCTATTTCGCAATTGTTTATTGAATATTTTTCTCACATTATAAAATTAAAACTAATCTTAAAATATACGTTATAATAAATACCTGAAACGATAGAATAAAAAAAAAATGATTAGTTTCTTAATCAACCTCAAATGGTTATAATTGAAATATATTCCTAATCAGATATTAAATATGATAAATCAACATGAAATTCAGATGTCCCTATCATAAGCTTCATCATTTTTAATAATACACGAATATGTTATGACGTAGTTACCTGCAAAATTTGTACGTAAATTCCTGTTTTTAACTGGAGTTCACTGTAATTGACAAAGAATATGATATGTTAGCATCAAATTTATTAAAACGTTGCATATTTTATTTTATGAAGCTCAGAAAATATTTTTTGATAAATCAACATTCTTTTCAGATGTCCCTATCATAAGCTTTCATCACGGTCAGAATAAATCAGAATTTAATTTTTATAGAATGACTTACCTTTTATCATGCGACACGTTATGGCTGCCTTCCAGACCAAGTTTTTATCTACGATGTAAAACAGAGGAAAACATTAATAATTGATCTCACATCATTTTAAAATTGTGAAAAAAATTCAATCAGGATTTACAAATATGATAAATCAGTCATGACTATCAGATGTCCCTATCAAAGTTATCATCATAAAATAGAGCCAAAAACCGACTTTATATATATGTTAAATACCTCTGTTTAAGTAACTCGTTTCCAATTCCATTTTATCCCTGTCTCTTGAATTATAACTGCACTTTGTTGAACATTAAAATAAAATTCTAATCCGACACGTTTTCGCCATGTGCTGCATGAAAAAATAAGTATTTTGACTTTACAGCTATATAGAGTTGCCACGTATATGAAAAATTGTTAATGTTTTTAACTGTCAGTCCTTATTAAGTTTACATCCCTGCACATAGAAAACATATACTGTAGCAAATGTCAAACTGTCTCAAAGGTGCAAGCAATTAATCTGAGAGATTTATCCGGATTTCCTTAGCTCCAAAAACGTCCAAAGAGTTTACACGTACCTTTTTAACTGATTTTTCTTACCTTCCCTGTATCTATGTACTACTGTCAACCAAATCTACATTTTTGTTCATAGAGCAAAAACATCGTTGGCTCTGATGAATAGAAATTTAGATATTTATTAAATGTAAAGAAAATATTTATAACTAATTTTAATAATATAAGATGGGGAAAAGTGAAAATGTGGATGATGGCACGGCCTCGCAAACACAAGTGTTAGCTCAAGTTGGCGGCAGCACAAGCGGAGCTACCAGTGGATCTTTGGACGAACTGATACAGTATGTGACGTTGCATGTGAGAAATCCAATAGCCCTAAGCGGCGTTGTGTTTCCTTTCGTGGGACTCTACATGGCTGTATTTTATTTGTGGATTTTTGTCTATGGAACCGAGGATCATTACGAAGCCGGTTTGGTGGCTATTGGAGCAATTGTCTTTGTGCACGTCTTAACAATGCTTTGTTGTTATTGGAGTGTGCACGTCTTGACATTCCTTAATTGCCGAAAGGTTTTGATTCAATTTTATATATCCTGTGAAGTCACTAAATCGTTTGTTTTTTTTATAGGTTAAAACTCCAAGACTTGGCGTTTTGGCAAAAGTTGTTCCTACCGCCAATAATGGCTCTTCGGAAATGGTTTCCATACGACAAACCAAATTGGATGATGGACAGGTTATATTTTACTTCCTTTTCCAAAAGGCTAAATATGTCTGGGATGAAGACAAAGCGACCTTCAGAACCATTTCCTTCCCGGTCAATGAGACGTTGCGTCATTACGCAAAGTCACGAGGTCTGGAGTCGGATGCAGCAATTGCTTTGGCTGAGAAGACGTATGGTGTGAATCAAATGGTGATGGTAGTACCGGAGTTCCATGAATTGTTTATTGAGCGTGCGACAGCTCCTTTCTTCGTGTTCCAAATCTTCTCAGTGTTATTGTGGTGTCTCGATGAATATTGGTATCATTCGCTTTTCACTCTCTTCATGCTGATTGTCTTTGAGTGTACGCTAGTACAGCAACAGTTGCGTAACATGTCCGAAATTCGGAAGATGGGAAACAAACCATATCTAATAAATGTACTTCGCAACAACAAGTGGCGGCAAATCATATCGGATCAGCTACTGCCAGGAGATTTAGTTTCAATTACACGCTCCCAAAATGATAACATTGTACCATGCGATTTGGTGCTGTTGCGAGGCAGCTGCATTGTAGATGAAAGCATGTTAACGGGTTAGTAACATTTTGCCTGCTTGTAAATAGAATAAATGCTTATATGTATTATTATTCAGGTGAATCTGTACCGCAAATGAAAGAGTCCCTAGAGTCGCTGGATAATCTTGAGAAAGAGCTCGATGCTGAAGGTGAAGGAAAACTTTTTGTTCTCTTTGGTGGTACCAAAGTTGTGCAACACACATCGCCGACCAAGGATGCTATGCGTGCTCCTGATGGTGGTTGCATTGGTTACGTTATACGCAATGGATTCAGCACATCGCAGGGCAAATTGCTTCGTACCATTCTATTTGGAGTCAAACGTGTTACGGAGAATAATTTGGAAACATTTGCCTTCATCGTATTCCTGATGATATTTGGAATTGCTGCCGCAGTTTATGTTTGGATCAAGGGAACCGAGGATCCTGAACGCAGTCGTTATAAACTATTCTTGGAATGTACTCTCATTCTCACTTCGATCATTCCACCCGATCTACCTGTTGAATTAACTTTGGTCGTAAATACTTCATTGATGCAACTCTCCAAAATGTTTATTTTCTGCACTGAGCCCTTCCGTATTCCCTTTGCTGGCAAGGTGCAGATTTGTTGTTTCGATAAGACTGGTACACTTACTTCAGACAACCTGATGGTGGAGGGCGTAGCAGGTATGACTGAGAACGGAGGCATAGTCCCAATGGATCAAGTTCAAGATTCTACAATACAAGTGTTAGCCACTTGCCATTCATTGGTGATGCTGGATGATGGTTTAGTGGGTGATCCCTTAGAAAAAGCGACCTTAACTGCTGTAGATTGGAATTTGACGAAACAAGACAGTGTTATCCCTAAGCGTGGCAAGTTAAAGCCAATGCGCATCTACCAACGTTTCTACTTCTCCTCGGCATTGAAGCGTATGTCAGTCTTAGCTGGATACATGTTGCCATTCAGCAATGAAATAAATTACGTCGGTACTGTAAAAGGAGCTCCCGAAGTAGTCATGAAGATGTTGAAGGTCGTTCCCAAGAATTATGAAAAAGTATGATTACTTATCGTTATTATTTATTGTTCATATAAATTTAATATATCTTGCACTTCTTTACCTAGACGTTCTTAGAGTTTTCTCGTCGAGGAGCACGTGTGCTTGCCCTTGGTATAAAGGAGTTTGGTTCAATGGATGCCCAAAAAATACGGGAACTAAAACGCGAAGATGTTGAAAGTGATTTGACCTTTGCTGGGTTTGTTATAATTTCCTGTCCTATGAAACCCGATTCAAAGAGTGTTATAAAGGAGCTCATTCAAGCATCACACAAAGTAGTTATGATAACCGGTGACAATCCACTAACAGCTTGCCATGTTGCAAAAGAATTACGTTTTACAAGAAAAAAGCTTGTAATCTTAACTGAACGTAAAGATTCGACTTGGCAATGGGTATCTATCAATGGAGAAACCGCTTTCGACATATCAGTCAATCTCAAAAACATCCTTGTGGATTTTGATCTTTGTATTACTGGTGAGGGATTACAATATCTAAGGGAGGATCAGCGCACCTACATGTTGCAATCGCTGCCATATATTACTGTATTTGCACGTTTTGCTCCCAAACAAAAGGAATTTGTTATCACGACGCTGAAGCAGTTAGGGTATTGTACACTAATGTGTGGAGATGGTACTAATGATGTTGGAGCTCTTAAGCATGCAAATGTTGGTGTATCACTTCTATCTTGTCAACCTGTTACCAAAAAATCTAAAGCTACTGCACCAGTAACTGCTCCTGTTCCAAACAACACACAGGAACGTGCAAATTTAACTCCTCGCGAACGAGCAATCCTACGACATAGAGAAAATATAAGTGTAACCCAAGCAAGATTACAAAATGCACTTAAAGATATGGATGAAGAACAAGTATCGGTAGTTAAAATGGGTGATGCTAGTATCGCTGCACCATTTACTAGCAAATCATCATCTATTACGTGTGGTATGTATTATGCATAACTACAAAATACTATATTTTAATAATCGTGTTATTTTCAGTTAATCATATAATTAAGCAAGGCCGTTGTACGCTAGTCACCACACTTCAAATGTTTAAGATTTTAGCTCTGAATGCTCTAATCTCGGCATATTGCCTTTCAGTTTTGTATATTGATGGAGTAAAATTTAGTGATACCCAAGCTACTTTACAGGGTTTATTTATTGCTGTATGTTTCCTGTTCATTACGCGTTCAAAAGTAAGTTAGTTCCATCTTTTTTTTATCCTTCAATTAATATCTTGTATTTCTCTTGTAGCCCTTAAAAACTCTCTCGAAGACCGCTCCTCTACCAAATATTTTCAACATGTATACAATTTCCACCATTCTTTGCCAATTTGCTGTTCATTTCTCCACGCTTTACTACTTAACGCAAGAAGCCACAGCCAGAGCTCCGCCAAGGTTTGGAAACCAATTATATTAATAAATAATTATGATATAATCTTATTATTATAGGGAAGGAAAAGTAAAACTCTATATCGATATGGATGCAGAAGAGAAGGAAAAGTTTGAGCCGAACATCATTAACAGCACTGTGTACATTATTTGCCTGGCTTTACAAGTTTCAACATTTGCAGTGAACTACAAGGTAATCTAACCAGAATATTTTATTTTAGTTTTCCATCTAATACTATTTTATATGCTTTTTTAGGGACATCCTTTCATGGAAAGTTTACGAGAAAATCGTCTTCTGATGTATTCGATACTTGTCTCTACGGCTCTAGTTGTTTTCTTGTCTCTGGGATTGTCGCCGGAATTGACAGCGTTATTTGAAATTGTCGAATTCCCTGATGATGTAAGATAAAGGCTTAATTTATTATAAAACTGCAACTATATTACACTGCTTAATATTTCAGTTCCGTAAAATACTTGTTTTCGCATTGGTGGCAGACACTGTGGCTGTCTTTTTGGTCGATAGAATATGTTCATTCCTCTTCGGCGAGACAAGGAGAAAATCAAAAGTACTGAACTGCTAATGGGAATACTTTTATGTTCCGCCAACCTTTACACACCTCTTCACCTCTAAGTAAAATAATTTAAATAAAATTTTAAAATGGATATAGACAAAGTATTCATTAATTTTCTACTCTTCGATGAAAATGAAGTGTGTTTTTGTAATATCTAATGTATTGTAAGCCGGTATGAAAGGTGACATTTATTTATCATGAATATATAATTGTTTGTTGTAATATAAATGTATTTAATTTCATTACATTTCAGCAAAGGTATAGTGTTTTAATTAAAGTGAATGTATTGAGACAAAATTATTACATTAAATAAAGTGCGCTTTTCTTCACATTTGAAATTGGAATTCATGAAAACAAACAAATATTTTATTCTGGTGGTTTTGTTGACTTCGTCATCATATCTTCCGTTTTCGAATCCTCCAGCTGTTTGAATTGGATCAAAATTACAAGATAAGTTGTGACAGCTGAGAATATCTGTTAATAGTTCGTATATGTGTATGATATCTAAAATATCTATGAAATTAAACATAATTTGTAGTCAATACCTTAAAAAGTGTAGAATTATCAATTACGAAGAATCCATAGGCCGTGAACTGAACTTCCTGTTTAATGCTTTTAGTCAGAAATTTATCGATCTGTAATCACAATCTGTTGTTGTTAAATAGACAAATTATAAGGCTTAAAATTACTTACAATATTCTGATACTCCTTGCTCTTTCCATATACTCGGGCCAGAATCTGAGCAGTAGTATTCGCCTGCAAAAGATACAATTCAGGAACGTTTCAATGATACCTTCTAAACTCTTGTCTAATAATATTGAACGGTCTTTCCTTATATTTCAATAAATATTCTTATATCATAAACACACAAACCTCTTTGGTAGCATGGCCACAACTACGGGAGAGCAATGCCAACAACGCTGTGTGCGTGATCAACCACGCAAAGCTTAGTTGGACAACGGTTAATGAGATATTGCGTTGTGTAGTGATTTGCACAAACAAGTTATAAGTTGTAGTTGTGATCGTGTAAAATGCATAACCCATGTAGGCGACCAATATAAGACTGCAGCACTCATTGATCGATTTATAGATACGCAAGAGTTTGTTGTGCAAGCGGAAGGTGAACAGCGAATCCTCGGGAAAGTTCTCCATGCTAGCAAAGTCGCCCACTCGACGCATGTAACGACGCTGCCTGCGCCGTTGCTGCTGGTATGAGTAACCATTCAATACCATATTCAAGTAGGCAAACCTAATGGTAACGATACGCAACAGTGCCGAGGTGTAAACTATAAAGACTGTGGAGATGGCATTCTGAAGACCATAGAATCCGATCAGTATGTACGAGGTGATCGTAAGCGGCATCTCTATGTCGGACACCTTCAGAATCAATATGTAAATCTGACACAAGAAGAGCCCCACAATGAACTTCGTCGAGAACTCGCAATTGTTGCTGAGCGTTGCCCCGTACTGCAGATTGACGTCCTCGTCGACTTTGAGGATTTCATTGATGATCTTCACGAACGCCTTGGCGTTTTTGGCACTTATAAACACCGTGCCAGAGAAGGTGGCAATGCATAACAATAGTTCTAGCCATTGATTGATGTTGTCCGTGTCGCGATACGAGTAGAAGAGTTGCGACGAGCCAGGTGTGAATAAACTGTACAGATTGAAGACAGTGAGTGCATGGGCAACGCCGCGTATGAAGAACGTATAGAACTCATTGGACTTGGTCGGTGGGCCGATCTCATAGTTGGTCACCTGCTCGAAGATGGGCAACAGCCCGCTGACCTTGAGGATGATGAGCAACGTCTTCATATCCATGAACAGCGGGTTCTCTTTGGGAGTATGGCGGAGGAACTCATTGATCTGGTAGATGCGCTGTTGATGAGTCGGTGAAAATTTTGCATTCGATGTTTTTATGCTTGCAGGAGTCATATCTTGCGTTTTGAAAGATGAAGGAAATTAGAAGAATGAATTTTTCTATTAGTTTTCCTTAAATTCGATTTTTTCAACTTGTGTAGAGAGCTTAGCCTTCCGGACTGTACTACATAAAGAAATAATAGAGAATCATATTGGAAAGTCCGCCCAGTGCCACCCTAATGGTAATTAAATTTGTATCGTTTGCTAGCAATCACAGATTCCCGATAAAGCTTTGTTAGCCAGACTCAGCCATTTAGACCACACACTCAAGTGTTGTTTGTATTCATCGCTTTGAACTTCCATTAGTAAAATTAATTCTTCATATTGTGTGGTAATGTGTCCTTTGTACGCTTGACTGCCGAACCGTTCAGTTGGGCATCATATTGGCCTTTCGCTATGCA
This sequence comes from Coelopa pilipes, assembly GCA_947389925.1. Taxonomy (NCBI): domain Eukaryota; kingdom Metazoa; phylum Arthropoda; class Insecta; order Diptera; family Coelopidae; genus Coelopa; species Coelopa pilipes. Next base: position 71,543,946 of record OX376696.1, read on the forward strand.
AACAAATCAGCTGCCCCTGGTTTGACTTACCTCGGAGGCTATATCGTCGCATGCACTGCATATAACAGACATGATGATAACTTCGGCAACAACCCAGGTCACCGATAAGCCTATCATGTCAACCTTTGTGCTGAAATCCACATGAGTCGTCATCGTCGAGAAGGTCAGGTAACTCTGATTCGTCACCGTGTAGAAGGCGTAGCCGATGTAAAAGAGTACTGCGACACCGGTCACAGAATTCACGTTCTCAATGATGTAACGTAGTCTGCAGTTCATCTCGATCAAATTGCTCAACGTCCGGTAGTTCGCCTTGGAGTCATGGGTTGAGGCGATTTCTCTAAGCTTTTCATTCACGAACGCAATGCGGTGTGTGATATTCTTGAGAATGACCCGCAGATACAGAGCGAACACGCAGGAAAAGAGCATCTGCAGCACATAGGCGGATAACAGAACGATCTGGTTCAGGAGCAGCATGTTTCCGCGAATGTTCACGTAGTAGACGGCAACACCGAGAACCGCAAGGGACACCAGTACGAGAAAAGCGGTCAGCGCGGGCGTCTTGTAGGCTCCCTGAAGACCTGACATCTCCAAGTACTGGTCGACTTTGTCTATTTCCCTGTAGATGCGGCAATGTTTATCCATATTGAAGACACAGGAAAAGGCCGTCATGGTGTAGCTGACGATGCAGAAGAGCGTCTCCATCGTCTGATTGATTTCCTCGGTGTCGCCTTGCGAGGTTTTAATGACCTTGTAGTCACGCCCATTAAAGAGGACATGTGTGAACGCGGCGATCGAGGAAGTGCTCAACAACGTGACCATCAGATAGGCATAGGCTTTTCCTTTGACAGAGACGCTCAGTTCCTCCCAGTTGTGTCCATCGAAAAACGGTAAAATGCCGCACATTTTAGACGGTAAGGCCATCGAATTGATATCGTTGAGAATTTTCATTGCGTATTCTTTTTAAGCTGTATTCCACTGTTATTAGGGCCTTATGGACTATCCTATTCTTTCTTAGCTATACTGCAGTTAACTTCGACAGATCAAATGCAACTGTCACTTAGTTCGGATCCAAATGCCTTTGTCGCATTAACCTTTAGGTTATATAAAATGCTCTTGTAATGAAGAAACATTTTGGAAAATTACGTTGGTCGTTATTTGGAGGCGTTAACGAGAAATTAACAAAATGATTTTTGTCCACTTCGTCATTTGGGGGTTGGATTCGGTTAATTCCATGTCCACCCTTCCGCATGACAGGAAACAACAACAACTTCGAGGCTATTAATTAATTATATGGTAGTGCGAGGATGGTGTTCAAGAAAATATTTTTTTTCCCTTTTCCTCTTGATGACATATTACTGGATCTATATATATTTTTAAAATACATTATTAGAATATTATAATAATCATTATTATTATTATATCATTAGAATCCAACCCATTTGAATGTACGTTTGCAAAGTGTCTTATTTTGTTTCCAATATTTATTTAAATTCGACATTAAATTTCGCATTTCCGTTTCAGCTATTTTATATGGCACTACAATGAAATCCAGTGGCTACTGCTTCCGCCGCTTCTATCGCGCCCTCTGCTGTTAAAACTTCGTATTAATAAGATGACCAGTTGTTCATGTTTTGAGCTCTTCTATGCGCAAGAAATGCAACTTCACACTTTTTTGTTTACCAAGCGTCCTCTAACAGCGAACTTAGTAAGTAAGAAGTGGAAAATTATTGCACCTGTCTTTCTGCTTTTTAGTTTTCCGTGTGTAGAATGAACACGGAAAAGAAAAGCGCAAAATAAGAAAATGTCAATAAAAAAAATGTCAAAATGTCACAAATGGCGGCAGTGTTGAAAATCTCTCTAGCTCCTAGCTTTTTTGGATTTTATTCGGGTTTTTCATTAACGTAACCGCGAAAAAGGTTCCAAATTCTTGAAGAAAACATTAAAAAATACTGTTAGGAATTAATTGCCGACAAGATATACGAGTTGAAAGGTGGTGATATGGAGATAGAGGGAGATGAGAGGAGTGAGATCGCGACCATGGCAGCGCCCAACATTGCCACCCCAATAACACAACAACAACAACAGAGCCCAGCAAATCGCGCCGTAGGATCTTTAGTGCTTTTAACACAAAAATTCGTAAAACTCATCAAGGAGAATAATGGTTACCTAGACTTAAAGACTGTAAGTATTCACTATCATTGTTTCAGAAGCAAATTCAGTTCAATATTAAAAACAAAACTATTCATAAATTTCAAACGAAGGCAAGAGCGCGCCCGCCACAACAACGCAGAATGCGATGTTGGCTGCGTTTGTTGGGCGCCAAAATGAATTCCCTCCAAATTAATGAGTTATATTTCTTGAATTTTCCGAAAATATTTGTATTTTCAGGCTACTAATGTTCTAGATGTACAGAAAAGACGTATATACGATATTACAAATGTTCTCGAGGGCATTGGACTGATAGAAAAGACACGCCACACTAGTATGGTTAAGTGGAGGTCAGTTGATCGACATAACTGGTTTGATCATGAAAATACTAAGTTTATATCGATGCTAAATAACAATCAATATAAACTTTATTCTTGTTATAAATTCATTCCACAATTATTTTTTCTCTAAAACATAAAAACTATATTATACATATATTTGCTATATATAGAACATTTTTTACTGATAATCATTGTAGAGGGGATCTTAATTGCAACTATGAAGAAAATATTGACACATTGCGTTCTTCATGGGTCCGAACGAGCCACTTAATAGCCTTAGAAGCTGATCTCGACAAACAATTAGATTATGCGCGAAGAAATCTTAAATACATTAAGGAGGATGCGATGAACAAGTCGTATGCTTACGTTACGCGCGATGATTTACTTTCAACATACGGTGATGATGTAGTTTTTACGATACCGAATCATGATAAAGAAGTAAAAATACATGAAATGAAAGTAAGTTAAACTGTTATCTTTATATTATTGATATCGGTTTCGTACAACTAATTGAAATGTCATACTCAGAATGCACTCCACGTTTCACTGGACAATGGCAGTACCATTGATGTCCGTTTGGTCACCGATCAAGGTGAATGTACGGTTTCTAAACGAAGCACGGAGTCAGCAATAGCATATTCCCGTTTGGAAACTCCATCGCCGTCATTGTCTTCATCATCATCGACTTCTACGAGAGAATCGTCTACGAATCTAGTCACGGATGAGCATACGTACTTTTGCAATCCAGATTTAAAGGAGGAAATGGAAGAGCTGGAAAATGATTTGACGGCTAGAATTATCTTTCAGAGTTGTACTGCTGGACATTCACTTCGAAGATTTTTTCCAGACGATCCAAACTTAGGTAAATGCAAATAATGCTCAGATTTAATGTTAATTTAAAAAATTATCCATATTTTCAGAAAATCCACCATTAATGCAGCTAAATCCCCCTCAGAGAGATTACACGTTTGTTTTAAAACAAGACGAAGGAGTATGTGAGTTATTTGATATACCTTGTCCCTAACAAATATGTGGATTTTAAAAAAACGTTTAAATTAATTTCAATTCTTGTCAAATAAATTAATTATATCCGAACCTATTAACTAATTGATAACAAAAACAAATGATCTAAAGATATCGTTAAGTAGTGCAAATATTATTTTAGCAAAATTGTCCAATATAAGTACACGGATTTAATAAGAATCCATTTAAATTTACTTAATTTTAAGACTTATTTGTAATATTAATGTGTTCGTATGGCTTTCGTTGTAAAGAAAATTTTACAATTAACTCAATAAATTAATAGAAAGGAAGAAGACTTGCGGAAAAATTATAATAAAGAATATTTATAAATAATTAACGTTTAATTATTAATAACCCTCTATTTACTTGATCACCCTCCTTTATCAAGATTATATTTAGTTAAAATAACTAACAACAAAAATGTTTCATACATATTTTTATTAAAAGATATCCTTAACATTAGCAGTATAAAAATTTTGAAGTTTCTATTTCGTTTTCGCCTTCTTCCAGTTCTTCTTGCCTCCAGTGGGTTTCATACGCTTACGAGCTCCCGTAAACTGCTCTGAATCATCGTATTCATCTCCGCCACCCTTTTTATGACGACCCTTGCCTTTACTTTCTTCTAAATCTTTCAATTCCAATTTCGCTGTACGTTGAGCCTCACTAACACGTTCCTGCAGAGCCATAACTTCATCTTCTTCGCACTTATACTGTGGCAGTTGTTTTCCCAACAGATGCTCTATTCGCTGATACAACTCTACGTCGTACTGTGTGACAAAGGTGATGGCTTTTCCGGAACGCCCAGCACGGGCAGTTCGACCCACGCGATGAATATAGTCTTTACTATGAGTCGGTATATCAAAGTTTAGTACTACATCTACGTGTGGAATGTCCAAACCACGTGAGGCCACATCTGTTGAAATAAGTATAGAGCGATTTTTGGCTTTGAACTTGTTTAAAGCAGCCAAACGTTTATTCTGAGACATCTGACCGTGCAATGGGATGGCAGCTAAACCTAAAGCACGCAGCATTAGGGCTGTTTTAACTGTGTTGTTACATGTGCTGCAGAATATCATGAAACTATTTCCCGCTAACTCATTGATAATGTGGACAAGATAAACGTCTTTAAATTTGACTGGGATAAAAATGTAATATTGTTGCAGTTGCTCTACAGTCTGATATTTATTGGAGACTTCAACTTTAACGGGATCCTTGAGCGAGGCACGTTGCAACTTTTTAACTTTCTTTGTCATTGTTGCACTGAATAGGAATGTGCGGCGTTCACGTGGCAACACCTTTAAAATCTTGTCCAATTCCACTTCGAAATCCATGTTAAGGATACGGTCGGCTTCATCCATAACCAAATACTTAATGGCTTTCATGTTAAATCCCTTGGTGTTCTCCAAATGATCGACAAGACGACCGGGAGTTGCAATAATAATGTGAGGTTTTTTAGCTAGTTGTAAAGCTTGTGAAACCATATCCATGCCACCTACAACGACGCAACACTTTACACCAATGGAACTGCCTACAAATTCAGAAAATATGAAGAACGATTAGTTTTCATTACAACTATTTAAAAAAAATGGTAATTCTAAGTAAATAAAAACTCAGAGGTAGTGACGAAACTAATAAAATAATTTCATGAAAAATCAAATTATAAGATTAACATCATTGTGGGATCCAATTCTAAAAACTGATAAATGTTACCAAACTCACCTAGGGCTTCGAATTGCTCTGATATTTGGAACGCCAATTCACGTGTTGGAGTCAGAACTAGTGCAAAATAGCGTTGTGGACTCTCGAGTAAAGCCTGTAATATAGGCAATGCGAACGCACCAGTCTTGCCTGAACCTGTTTCAGCAAGACCAATGATATCTTTGCCCTGTAGAGCAACTGGTATAGATTCCCTTTGAATTTTTGACGGAGTCTTCCATTTGAGTTCCTCACAAGCTTCACATAACGTGTCAATCAAACCCTAATGAATAAATAATCAAGACTATCATTCAATTAAATTTTTCCATAAGAATGGATAGATCTTTGTGAGTTCTAGAAAGATACGCTTTCTGGAACTATATACACTTACCAGGTCTTTCCATGTGAGTTTCTCCTCAGGTTGAATGCTTGTGTCAGTTTTTCCAGCATTATCTTCTTCACTATTGGCATTGTCAGGGTCGGCGTCTTCATCTTCGGAGTTCTCAATATTTTCCTCTTCTTCTCCGTTGGAGGACTGTTCTTCTTCCATCTCCTCTTCCTCCTCACCGCTTGGCAAATCTTCCTCATCGGAAGTTTGTGACATATTTATATTACTCGATTTAAATAACTTAGCAAATTCTTGAAGAAATAATCCAAAAAGTGGAAAGGAAGCCCAGCACGTTTTTCCACTTCGGAGAGCAAATTACAAATGAACGATTCTACACGTTTCTACATTAATGATAACCTCACTTATTTGTCAAGCATAATGCTTGTCACAGTGGGATAATTACATAAAATACAACCATTGTCTTCAAAAAAATACTTTTAATCGAATTACAATTATTAAGAGATATATGTAAATAACTTGAGAAAATACAAATTATTACTAATATTTTAAATCAAAGTACATATTTAATAACTTTAGAATCAATATTACTAGTGAACGCTAGATGGCAGGACAAACACCTTCATTGGCAACGCGACTGATTTCGATTTTGTATTGATCAAAAAACTGACGTTTCTGCTGAAGAGTAGAAGAAAAAATTTTCTAATTCACGAAAAAACGACGGGCAAAATTCTCATTTTTCATTGAAGAAAAAGTTTTTCCTTACAGTTTTCCGCAATAAAATTACTTGAATGCAAGTGTAAAAGTGAGTTAACATATATATATTGGTGAAAATTTATTAAATACTCATATGAACAAAGTTTTTAGTGAAGTGAGTCGTTAAAACAGGAAAAGCGAAGAAAATAGATTTGAAGAATATTCCAAATGTGTAAAAATCTAGGAAATCATATAATTTTATGCAAATATGCATTGAGGCTTAAAAAATGCTTAAAATGTGACTTTGATCAGTTTGAACTATTTGTGCATTCGTGCAAAGTGTGTGTCGAAATGTGGAATAGAAATTTAATTGATTTTTCGCCTTTTCCCCAATTTTCTTCGTTATAGAAAAATCGTAACTCTCAATCGACTTGAGGGTGGGTGCAACCAAAACGTACAACAGCGGTCGACGCAGCGCAGTAGCAGAGGCACAGCGTTGGTAGTATCGGTGGCAGAGGCGGAGGCAGCATTCTTCTGTCTACTCCAAAAGCGAAGAAACAAGGAGTAAAAAAGGAATACACACAAGAATAACAGAGCATCACACAACACAACAACAAAAATTCCTACACTTGATTATTTACTAGAGAAATTGTAAAGCGAACGAAACGAAAGAAAAAAATACGAAATTACGAAACTTACGATCGGCGTTTGTGACACAGAATTTGTGAATAGCAATCCACAAGACGCCCCCTCAGTGTGAGTGCTTCGACTTGTGACGCTTGATGCGATTTACACCGTTCATAAGAACAATAGTTCCGACTATTATTCCCCGTTGCTCCTCAGCTTTGTATTAAATTATTTTACGCGAAGGTCAACTTCAAATTCGCTACCAACATGAATCCTGCAACGGACCCTTGGGTCATTACTCAGCGCGAGAAACTGAAGTACCAGGAGCAATTTAAATCGCTACAGCCAGTGAACGGCTTTGTGACCGGCGCCCAGGCAAAGGGATTTTTTTTGCAATCACAGTTGCCGCCTCTAATTCTCGGTCAGATATGGTAAGTACGAATCGATTGAAATTTCTTGTTATTGCTAAATGCAACATATCAAAGTTTGCCGTCCCTAATGAAAAGATTCTCCAACTTCCCAAACACAAAACAACAACAAATTCTGCATTTAATGACTCATTGCCTGCATATTTGTGTAAGGACATCGCCAAGAAGGCTTGGCTATAATACCGAACATTGTCGTATGCAAATGAATTGGATCGCTTTGCTAGCCAATTCTTTCACATTATTCCAATAATATCAAGCTATAGTGGATGTTGTCATTCTAAAAGAAAGCTTAAGTTTGGTAAATTGATCCCCATTATTTGTTTTATTGTTAATAACTATAGTATGGCAATAAAATTCAAAATAATAACCACTCTTATTCTAAAATTTGACAAAATAACACACAGTGAATCAACTAGAAGCAGAATGCACTGATAAGAAAATGTACTGAGATATTTATAAACATAAAAAACGAAATTGTAGCTTGGTTTTAAGCGAGTGACTAATGTGTTTATCTGTTGTTGTTTTAATTTTTCAGGGCTCTAGCTGACACCGACTCCGACGGCAAGATGAACATTAATGAGTTCAGTATTGCTTGTAAATTAATAAATCTGAAATTGCGTGGCATGGAGGTTCCAAAAGTGCTACCGGCAACCCTCTTGGCATCACTTTCGGCAGTGTCAGGAACGCCAACATTGACCCCGACCGGCGCCGGGGCTATTAGTCCACTGGATCCGTTGAAGACTATGCCTGGAGCTGTGAAGCCAGTAATACCCACAGCCGTGCCGACAACGGTTCCACCCACTATTCCTGTGTCGTTGCCGGGTATAATTCCGCAAATGGTTCCAACGATGAGCGGTGCTGCTGGTATGCCGCCTATGCAACAGATGCCACCATTAGCTGCTGGTGTTCCTGGTGTGATGCCTAATATCGTACCAGTGGCAGGGGCCTCTGGAATGATTCCGGCTGCTGTTCCTGGTGTTATTCCTACGATGCCTATTGTTGGACAGCCGGGTGTAATGCCAATGACGGTGGGTGGTGCACAAGCACCTGCAGTGCCACCGTCGGTTGTGTCAGGCGCTACCATTCCTGGTGTAATACCAGCAGTAAGTAAAGTAATTTCGCCACCAACTGCTGAGGTTAAGGCTGCTGCAGTGCCAGCCACTCCAACTCCTCCACATAGTAATCCTCCGAGTCGCAATATGTCAATATCGGAACGTGCTCCATCAATCGAATCACCGTAAGTTTTCCGGTTTTGTCAATGATATAAGCTATCTAATACAACGGATTATTTTTTTCAGACAAGTGGAATGGGCCATTAAAGGGCCAGCAAAACTGAAATATACCCAAGTCTTCAATGCAACAGATCGCACTCGGTCTGGATATTTAACTGGCGTGCAGGCCCGAGGCATTTTAGTACAGAGCAAATTGCCACAGGCTACATTAGCACAAATCTGGACTCTGTCCGACTTAGATTGTGACGGACGTCTAAGTTGCGATGAGTTTATATTAGCCATGTTTCTTTGCGACAAGGCAATGAATGGCGAGAAAATTCCAGTCACATTGCCCCCAGATTGGATACCACCTAGTTTTCGTAAAACCAAATCTCGGCAAGGATCGGTGGCTGCTCCAGGTTCGCGATCTGGATCAACAACATCCTCGAGACATGCATCTGTTTCATCACAGGGAGCTGTTGATGCTGACCCAGCAGCTGGATTATCGCAAAGTAGATTGTTTCAAATTAACTTCTACAATTAAAAATAATTTGTCATACTATCGCAGCCTCCTTCGAAGATAAACGTAAGGAGAACTTTGACAAAGGTCAAGCCGAACTCGATCGAAGGCGTAAGTTACTGCAGGATCAACAACGTAAGGAAAAGGAAGAGCGTGAGCGCAAGGAACGCGAAGAGGCGGAGAAACGTGAGAAGGCTCGTTTGGAAGCAGAGAGAAAACAACAAGAAGAGCTAGAGCGTCAACTACAAAAACAGCGTGAAATTGAAATGGAGAAAGAGGAACAACGAAAGCGCGAACTAGAGGCCAAGGAGGCAGCTAGAAAGTATGGAACTTGTTTCAAAAATCTATAGTAATTTATTCGTTAATGTTTATAATAACAGAGAACTGGAAAAGCAGCGCCAACAGGAATGGGAACAGGCACGCATAGCTGAAATGAATTCTCAAAAGCAGCGAGAACACGAACGAGTCCTCAAGCAAAAGGCGCACAACACTCAACTTAATGTAGAGTTGAGTACCTTGAACGAAAAGGTATGTATAGTCTAGAATTATTTGTAAAATGAATTTGCCTACATGTTCTTCATTTTTATAGATCAAGGATTTATCCCAAAAAATTTGCGATACACGTGCTGGAGTGACCAACGTTAAGTCCGTAATCGATGGTATGCGTTCTCAAAGAGATACGTCGATGTCGGAGATGGCGCAGTTGAAAGCTCGGATTAAGGAGCAGAATGCAAAGTTATTGCTACTTACGCAGGAGCGTGCCAAATGGGATGCCAAACTTAAGGCAGTTGGAGGCTCAACGGATGGAAATCAACAAGAACAACTTACAGCAGCTTTTGCAAATAAGCAGGTATTTTTATTCTATTTTAAGTTACTTCGAAGAGAAACTAATATTCTAACAATTCTTCTATAATTCAGATTATTATCAAACAGCTCAAAGACAAAGTGGAAAATATTAGAAAAGAAATCGATACCAAAAAGGAAGATATTAATTCCAACGATCTCCAAATGGCTGAAGTAAAAGGAGAACTTACGGAGTTAATCAAGAAATGCGAGGAATTGTACACCGATTACGATACGCAACGAACACAGGTGCTAGAACTGAAATACAATAAGAAGAACGAAAACGTTTCTGCCGCCACTTCAGCATGGGAAACCACTGTTTCATCATCCGCATGGGGTACTTCAGTGGATAATACAGCGTTTAACGATACAAGTGCAGCTGCTACAACTGTAAGTGCAACTGCGACTACTGTTGATACATCCGGTCCAGCTCCAGAAGGTTTCGTTAAATATCGCGCAATATATGAGTTTAACGCTCGCAATGCGGATGAGATAACATTCGCTCCGGGTGATATAATTTTTGTGCCCTTTGAACAAAACGCTGAACCCGGTTGGTTGGCCGGAGAGATAAATGGTCATACAGGCTGGTTCCCTGAGACATATGTAGAAAAAATTGAAGATGAAGCATACACCGCCTCCAGTGTTGCAGCCACAGAAACAGCGGCACCGATATCGAGCTACACGTCTGAACAGGATTCTTTTAATGACAATAACCAATTATATAGGTGAGTAAAATGTTGCTTTGAAAATATAGTGTAACCATATGAATTGTATAAAATACTTGTAGTAGTACGAGCCCCACAGCTGTACAACCAACCACAGATTCCTACAATGGAGAAGTGGAATACTACATTGCTGCATATCCTTATGAATCTAATGAAGTAGGTGACCTAAGCTTCAGCGCTGGTGAGATGGTTATGGTGATAAAGAAGGAAGGCGAGTGGTGGACAGGCACAATAGGCAACCGCACAGGAATGTTCCCATCGAATTATGTACAAAAAGCTGATGTTGGAGGTGCTACAAGCGTGGCATCGTCTGTAACAGACAGCACAACATTTGATGAGCAAAAATCAGCGGTAAGTGATCAAATATTACTTTCAAAAGTCTGTATCGAATTCATGCTGTAACACATTTATATAAGTGAACGTTTGCAATTCCATTTTTCGAAATAGATTATTAGCCATACATAATGATTATAACTAACAAATGATCACTGCCTTCCCCTCTCATTTTCCTAATAATTTTGTTCAATCATGCAATTCCAACAGGATAATAATGTCAACGGCAATGCCCAACCGTATGAAGATACAATAACTAGAACTAAAGAAATTTTGCAAGAAGAAATTAACAAAGAACCACTAGTCAACGAAATGACACAAAAAGAAACCACAGTAGCTGCTCCCACTGAAGAATCGCGAACACTCGAGGATCTAGACACTGAAGTCTCACAAATTAACACCCAATCCAAGAACGTTGAACAGTCGGAATCCTACAGTCGACCCATGTCGCGCACCTCATCCATGACACCAGTAATTAAATAACTTTCTTTCATTTAATATTTACTTAACGTTTGGTTGAACTAATTCAATAACGTTCATTAATCTGTCTGTGTTTTCTCAAGTGAATATATGTTTAATAGTTATATTTTATAAATTTGTAGGGAATGCGGGCTAAGCGGTCCGATATCGCACAAGTCATAGCACCGTACGAGGCTACTAGTCCGGAGCAATTATCGCTAACAAGAGGACAGTTGATTATGATTCGTAAAAAGACAGACTCCGGTTGGTGGGAAGGTGAGCTTCAAGCCAAGGGACGACGCCGGCAAATCGGTTGGTTCCCTGCAACATATGTTAAAGTGTTGCAGGGTGGACGCAACAGTGGACGCAATACGCCAGTGTCGGGAAGTCGTATTGAAATGACGGAACAAATTTTAGGTACTTGTCGTCAACTGAATAATTGAATTCACACATCTAATGCGTTTTTTTTTTACAGATAAAGTTATTGCTCTATACCCTTACAAAGCGCAAAACGATGACGAGTTATCATTCGACAAGGACGATATTATTAGTGTATTGGGCCGTGATGAGCCTGAATGGTGGCGTGGAGAATTGAATGGATTGTCTGGTCTCTTCCCTAGCAACTATGTGGGACCATTTGTCACGTCTGGTAAGAAAGTTAATGGGAAATAGCTGAATGAACTCAATTTGATTTAGTGGTCGAGCTCCACATTTATGTCCAAATATGTATTGTCTAATTTTAAGTTTTGTAGCCTTAAACGAAAAAGAAATATTTGAATTCGAATGCAAATAAGCTCTCTTAAGTGCCCTTATATTTTGTTGTTATTATTATATAATTTTAATTGGATACACCAATTTTTATTTAAGTAAAAAGTTAAATCATTCCGCATATTTATTGCATATTCAAAATCTAGAAACCAAACTCTTCGAACTCATAATCTTAAGACAAAATGTTAAAACAGAGTGGATGTAATTTGTTTGTTTATTGTTTTGTACAGAGAAGCTGTTATAAGTTCTTGCTTTTTTGGTACTATAATTTTATTTCTTTATACTTATGATTATTATTGAAAAAGCTGTTGAAATTAATATTTAAGCATCTTACTTTTGATATTTGAATTGATATGTTTTATACTTGAAGTTCAATTAACTTTATAATTTGGTTAATTATATTTCATACTATATTTTTCATGTATATAAGTCATAAGAGATTGTTATCTTTTTTATGTTTAACATAAATGTATAGTTATATTATGTTAATTTAATAGCTAATATAGTAATTGTATTGCAAAGACAGACTATAAACGATATAATTTCCTATCGATAAAAATGTTGTCCACCTGAAAGAAAACTTCTACGATTCAGGAAAATATACACTATTATTTTGTATTAAACATCTGTTGGTTTTTGTTTTTTTCATCAACAATATTCATAATTTTTTTGTGGTGTGCAATTTAGGTGAGGCTCTATTAAACATATTTCATTGCAGGAAACGTATAACGAGTTATCGGAATTGGAATGTAAATCGGGAACGTAGACCAGTGAAATGAACGTGAATAAAAGGAACAGTAAAAGGAAAAAATAAACAAATGCAGTCCCACTGTTATGCATACGAATAAAATTTAAGTAGTTAAATGAAAAGGATCCCCAGAATATGTACTGAAAAATATAGTGAAATTGTTTCCGCAATGTTCGTTCGGCACACGATTGAGAGTAGACTTTTTGAAGTAGATGCAAATATAAATTTAAATAATGAACGAAATAAAATATATACAACTTTTTTGTAGATACACAATTAAAATTGAGAAAAGAGTATGATTCCGAACATGAAAATGTATTAAATTCTTAAATGGAACTCGATGGCAAATACACTGATAACAATGACATTTAAGAGAATAAAGTTAAAGACAATATAATGCTTTTTTAAAACAAACCAAAAAAGCTTAATATTATTGATTTTCAGCATTTTACGCATTGAAGTACATATAATCAAATTTTTAGAAATTTTTACACGAACATCTAAATGTCGTATGAATCAGCATTAACTGCAAAACCAAAGTATTATCCACATGTTACACATTGTCAGAAGAACCCTATCGTTTAAATGTTGCAAATATTACCAATTTAATGAATGAATTCCAGTGATTTGTTGAACTATTATAATTGTTTGTTTCCGAAACTATAAACTCAAATTAAGATCTCGAAATTAAAGCCTATAGATAATTATATAATAGCCTTTTCTGATAAACTTGTTCCGTTTTTCACACTAACGTTCATTGGACAATGCGCCTTAAATAACCAAAGTCTTCTCTGAGTCGTACACACATATATATAACACGATATATATCAACATACATCAAAGATTTCAATATGTGTTAAATATAATGTTAAGCAATCCTTAAACTTAAGTGCGAAAATCGTCTCAAGCAAGTGTTGACCAAATATTTTTAGCAAAATATATTCCGTGTTTTTGTTTTTTTCTACAAACGAGAACTGTTTAAAAATAATTCAAATGTTCCACTTTGCTGGAAGTATTTGATCGACTCTTGTTTTCTACAAAAGCTTGTTAATACTACTAACGAATATCAGTTAATATGTTCAAGACCTTCCCTTTAAAGAATATACAAGAATATTTATCGAGTTTAACAAACAAAAACAAAAAACCTAATCTCCAGTTAAAAGCGTTGTTGTGTTACACATTATTATATAACGAAAAAAAAGTAATAAACGTTTAAATTTCCTATGTATACATTCATTGAAGCTAAGAACATAAACTGATAATAAATGAAAACGTTAATTTCACACTTCTATCAACTGCTATTAAAAGTGACTTCAGACTCATTCGATGTCCAGATATTTCGCAAATGCATCGGTCAGTGAAGAAATCTTCATTAAATATTAAACTCAATCCCATCATAATTATGTGTTGTATATACATATATTGAGGAAACTCTAATATCATTAACAAAAATATAAAAAAGAAGGAAAGAAAACCCATAAGTAAACTATATCAAAATGGATCAATAAAAATTAATGAAATATCTTATGAAAAATTTAAAAAAATATTTATTTATTGTTTGTTTGATCACCGAAATTTAAGCCATTTTAATATATATATATATATATATATATATATATATATATATATTGAATGTGTTTCAAAGTATATAGAAAAGGCACTCTTCGAATAAATGAATTCTAAACATCAAATACTCAAAGAAATTTGTAAATAAAGAAACAAAAAACAAATATAAAAATAATATATAATATATATTAAGTTTGTGCCTGATTTCCTTATTCAAACATTTTTAAAAGGCAATTCATCTGCATTCCAAATGTATAAGATTTAAATATACCAACAAGTATATAGATATTTTATTATTAGTTTGGTTGTTATTTGCATTAAATGAATTATTGAATATACTAAATGATTTATGAATTTTTTATATTGATTAATGTTGATATTTGCGATTCATGGAAGAATCCATACAGAAAGCAAATTATACCAGATCTCAATCGGTTGCTATAAAATCTAGTCTAAAATAACAAAGACATAAAGAACAAGTATTTCTATCAATGATGCTCATCAAGAACTAAGTTACAGTTTCGACATATTCAGACATAGAAAGTACAAATATTTACAGGTTGTCCCAGACGGATATTCACCCAAGCTGGACATACACCGGGACAGCAAGTATATATTGTATATTTATATGTATGTATTCGTTTACGATAATAAGATATATCAAATGAAGGCATTAGCAAGCTACATATAACGTCGTCATAAACTTAAATCAAAGTATTTATGAAAAAAAAAACTGAAATGAATAATATTCAACTTTATTATTGACATTATATTCATACATATTACCATATAAACCTAAATATGTATATATATATATACATATATATATAGACAGACAAATCGTTATCTTCTTTATATTAGAATAAACGTTATCTATTGATTGATCAATGAATGATTCGAAGGAAAAACCAATTTAAATTTAACATAATTATTATTAACTCATTATTATTATTACTATCAAAAGACATCATAGTAAATCAGTAATATTAAAAGCAAGAAAACAAATAAATTACATAAAATTAACTACAATTAAATTGTATTACTCGAAGTATCGAACAAGAACAAATCTTACTGCAAAAGGAGTCACAAAATAGCATTGATACGAAAATGTCAAGAAAACCCAAAGAACAAAAAACACCCCTCAATGCGTTGTCGTAAAAAAAAAAAACAAAAACAAATACATTAAAAATAGTATTAACAATGAAATGAAGAATCTAGCAAATACCTTCATGCAATAAATGTATAAACTGAATTTAACAAAACCACTTTGTCTTTGAATGTTTACTTTACGAACTTATTGCTAATAAGTTGGTCAGAAAATACTTACTTTTTATTCTATAATTTTATATTTTATTTTAATAAAACTCAGTCGTTTTTTATGGATTTTTTGTAAAGCTTTTTTATTGGGTTTCTCTTTTGGAATTATAATTTTCATAAAATTACTCATGCATGTAAATTCAGTTTCTGACATATCTCATTCTCATCTTCATTTCCGCATCCTATTTGCGTTTCGGCTGATGTTTTCATTTAAAATTGTAATAATATGACTCGTGTTATTATGCCTAATTTTACAGTGTATGCTAGAAGTACATCTCCTTTTACTTTTACATTTCTATAGTCTACAAATCATAAATCAAAATAGTTTTCAGAATTAAACCATTTTTAACACGCGAGTGGCAACTAGTAAAATGCGTGCACTTTTTAGTCTAATGTAATTTTTCGAATTTCCACAATAAATGAATTGTATTTTTTTTTTATTTTTTTTTTTTGCATAACACAGTTTATTTTCATTTCCTGCTTTTCGCATAGTTTTTCAGCAATTCAGTTGGATTACATTGTTTGTGTTTGAGTTTAATTTAACTTATTTCAACAAAAACTTTTCGGATAATTCTTTGGTTTGATTAGCATCGTAAAGTTTTGTTGTTGTTATTGTCCTTAGAGCATGGCGCAAATTTAGGTGTTCGATTTTGGAGGCTGGTGCCGGTGAGGGTGGCGAACACAAGAAGCTTGTGGTTGTTGCAGTTATCGACAGAAACGAAAACAAAACAGGTGTCGAAAAACAGTGAACGGAAAAATAATAACTATTTTGTGAATTATTGGAGTAGTGAATTATTTTGTATTTATTTACACTTTTTCGCTGGGCTTTGTGTTGGAAAATAAAAAATAAGTTTGCTTCTATAAACATTTCACGTTTATTTCAAATACGTTCCTCTTTATATAATCCGTGTTAAACATTAACAATTTCAGAGTTTGTAATAATTGATTTTATTCTTTTTTTGCATTTAAAATGGAATTAAGGTAAAACTTAGAAATATTTAATTTAATTAATTATTAAATTATTTGTGATAAAAACCTCGATAACAGTGATTTCTACGCTTCCCGTTTTCTGTTTCAACTAAAGACAATTGGATCGAAAAGAAATGCTTTAATTGACTTAAAAATCTACTACTGAAAAATAAGAATTACTAGAAATGTTTTCAAAATAATTGTTTTTTTTTGTAAACAACGAAAAAATAACGCTAAAAATTTGTCTATTTTGTGTTGAATTAAAAAATTCTTATTTTCCTTAAAATTGATTTTTTTTATTATTATTCTCAGTTTCATTTAGTGTGTGTTTTTGTAACGTTTGTGTATACGTTCGCAAAGGTATGAATTTACAAAAACATTATTTTAACATTTCAGTAGATTGGAATAAAAATTGATGGATGGCTGATGCCCGAAAGAAGGAATCATTTACAATAAGTACAAGAGTTGTTTCTTAACTACAGGGTTCCACGGAGAGCCTCCGTCGTTAAAGTCCTGCGAGAATTTCTTCTTCTTCGTCTTCTTCTTCTATAACTACAGTCATGCGTCGACTGACGTGGGTCTTAATAGTGAGTTTAGCAAGTCGAGGCTCTTGCCGAAGCTGCCGAATGGAGAACTTTACAAGTAGACAAACGACAGGGAAAGAAAAAAATGAATAAATAAAACTGACACAGAACGCGAAATGCGAGGGGAAGAACTGATTGCGAAGACAACAAGCCTTGAAGTTGAACACGGACTAAAAGCGAGGAGGCGATTTGAGACCTCAACTCGCTGCTTGATGTCGCGGATCGTCGCAAATTCGATCGGCTTGGCCACGTCGTTAACGCTTAAAGCTGCATCTTAATTATTTCGTTTTATTTTTTTTTTCTGGCTGCTCTAATATCTATCATTTCAATGGTTGGACATCCACTTACGTTTACATCTATTTTTTATTTTCTTTTTCGTTTTAACATTATAAAAATAATACATAATTACAGGTTTTCTTGGCATTTAAGTCCGCGTTCTCAACTCCGGCGCAACAAGGACGAGTAGAGGACTTCCCACTCACACCTCTGTGTATAATATAATCGTCAATAATGAAGGTCTCTCACGAGAGCTTCGTCTGCGACGTTCGCTTGCGACTTTCGTCTAATCTCCTAGTTTCTACGAATTAAGTATGAATTTACAGCGGATCGGCTGGCATTAGTCTAGACGTAGCAGTTCGTCACCGGCATGTCTGGCATGCTGGATATATAGAATATATATGAGACAACCGATAGCCGATCGTTTGAACCACTTCCTCTTGACAGACAGAAACGAACGTAAACAAAAACTATTAACAATCATTTTTGGAATTTAAGTACGCTAATATATCATTAATTACATGTCTGATCCTTTCCTCTAATCGCTATACAATCGTTATTCAAACTATAATACATTGGATGTATTTTTTATACATATATGTGTGTGTGTCGGTGTAAGTATGTATGCACTCTGTAAGTTTCATATATTTAATTAAGTATCTGGAACACATTCTTATAGGCAAATAGTAACTAATAAAGAAAAACAATGGAAATCTAAACAGAATATTAAAATGTCGTAAGGTAAGGTAGTAAAAAGTGAGTAGGAGTCAATTATCAATTATACTAAGATTTAGTAACAAGTTCATTTCATGATGGGAGGGTTTTGATTTCTCATTGGCTTCGAATCTTAATATTTTTGGTATTCATTGCGAATCGTTACTTTTCCTTTAATTTAATCAATAGCTTTCCCATTCATGTTAAGTCGTATAAATATTTATCTATGGATATATATATATATACGTAGTAATAATTGCATATATGCATGTGTGCATGTGTTGACACAAATCGAATTAAACGGAAAATAAAGCTCGCTTCTTAGAAGTGTAAATCGTTGCTGTTGTTTTTGTTGTTGTAGTTGTATGAAGTGTTTGGTAAAATTTCTGGCTCTCTGTGGATCGCCGATACTCGTATCGCCCACTTTAGTTACAATAATTAAATAATGCGTCATTTGGTAATTGGCATTTTTCATAAAAAAGAAACATTTAAAAAAAAAACAAAAAAATGCTCGTCGCTCTCGACCTCCTCCGAACGCCTCATGCATTCCTTCCGCGGCCTTTACTTCCGTTCGTTTACTAATAGAGGATTCTATAACTAAAACAATGCCCTAACCTACTACTCAATAATTGTTGCTCTTGCTGCTGTTGCTGCTGCTGCTGCTGCTGCTGCTGCTCCTGTTGCTCTTGTTGTTGCTGTTGCTCCTGCTGCTGCTGCTGCTACTGCTGTTCCCTTGTGCGATCTCAAATGATGCTCTCGTCGTTGTTGCGCGTCAGCCGAATCGACGTCGTCGTGGTCGGCGCCCCGTTGCCGCTGCCCCCGACGCCCGACTGGCGCCCGTTGCCGGGCCCCAGAATCGTCGTCGTGGTCACGACGATGTTCTCGTCGTCGTACAACTCGAAGTCCTCGCCCTCGTCCTCGTCGTCGTCCTCGTAGTCCTCGAAGCTGGGCGTGGCGAGGAGCGCGGTCGTCACCTGGCTCTGGTTCTGGCCCTTGCCGCCGCCTCCGACGCCGCCGGCGCCCATCTTGCGGATCTGGGCGCGCGGCGTCAGTTTCGGCAGCAGCGGCTCACGCCCACTGCCGCTGCCTGCGCCTACGCCCCCGCCGCCTAGGCTGTTGGCCTTCGTGTTGCCGCTGGTTCGGGTCGCTAGGGCCGAGGCGTCCCACTCGTCGTCCGCCGGCTCGCAGAGCGACTTCGACTGGCCGTGCTGATAAGTCTCCTCGGGGATAGTGTCTCTGTGTGAGTGTGCGATAATTATTAAGAGAGGGCAAATCACAATTTAGAGCAGCGTATGTGTGTGTATGTGTTTATTTCTGTGTGATGGTGTGTGTGTGTGTGTCAGTGTGAGAGATCAAATCAATGTTTGTGTTAAAGGCAAATTATTAGTCAATTCGTATATTACAAATCAAATGAATTTGTATCATTAGGCGAAATTTATTGTTCTTTTTTTGTTTTAGCAAATCCAAATAAAGCGGAATTTTAGAAACTAGAAATTTTTGGAAAATACGTTACGCGTTGAAACGGGCTAAAAGTCTTGATAGGGCTGTGTGCGTGTGTATGTGTCTGTCCACACGACCACCAAAAACGTTGGAAAAAAAAAACACTTCGGCTTCAGGAGTCAAAAATCAAACCGAATTTCCGCCAAAGCCCAAGCTGTGGATCGTGGGGACTTCGACATACACGGCTTCGATGTTTACAAAATAAGTTGAAAAACTTAAAAATTATATATAAGAACTAAGTAGATTAACAGTAAATAAAAAAAGTTCAACAGAAGTTAAATAAAGTTAAATAAAACAAAAATTATATACATTTTTAGTAAAACTTTTATTAAGAGGAATAAAGTTAAAATAAAAGAAAAATAAGAGACATGCTTTTGAGCAAAGATAAAGTTACTGTAAGATCAAAGAATAGGAAGGGAAAAAACTCATTGGGTTAAGCCAAAGAACGAACTAAGGATATTTAAAAATAAAGAAGAAATGCAACAATAACAGTATTTAATACTAGACCAGTTTATACAACAATTAGTGAGGAAACTAGGCATATAGATTAATATATATTTTAAAACAAATTACAAATTTTCTATACACATCGGAGCTACAAAACTTATAATAAACAAAGGCAAGTTTTACAAAACTTTTTGTATTTTGCAGCCTTTTGTTATATATTGTTTAATTTTTATTATTGTTTTTTTGAGCAAAGGTAAGTTTTTGTTAGATTTCATGTATTGGCTTTTCATCTACCATTTAGGCGATCTTTATAGACAGTTTTAGTTGTTGTTGTTGTGTTATAATAGATCGCAAGCGAATTAACATAGAATTTCACATAAAATTATAAACAAACAATATTTAATACTAAACAATAAATTCATTGATAGCTTAAAACTAAATAATTAACATGCAGGGAAATCTTTTCATACTATATAATTAATATACAATACAATTTATATATTTACATTTTTTACGCAAGTAATTTAAGTACTTATCGTCTGACTTTGGCGCGTAATACTTGGACGTGTTTTATTGTTTTCTATGGTTTTTTTGTTTTTGTTTCTGAAAGGTCGGATCCGTCTATCGACAAGGTCTTGTGAAGGTCTTTCGTTGCTAATTGAAAATCGTGAGCCCTGAGGTGGGTTCCCTGAGGAAATCCCATTCTAATTACTCTCGTTGGAGTCGGATTCATTGGAATGAGGATCAAGAGGAGACAACGCTAGTGAAGTCCTAATGTGTTGGAAAATTTACAAAAATTAAATTTGGAGTATTTGTCTATACTTGGATGGTGGAACTCTTGCCACAAATCCACTGATTGAGCCCGTCTCCCGTTCCCATTCTATTCCCATTCGCGACGACGAGGAAGAACAAAAATACACTGAAGCAAATCCGTGTGTTATTCACCTCACATATAGCTGACATTTCGGTGTTACTCAAGAGTGGGCAGCACTGCTCGCGCCCACGACACTGAACGAAAAGGTACCGGAGAAGGGTAGAAGAATTAGCAACATAAGCGTTTGTATAGAGACAGATAGGGTTAGAACAGAAACGACTTATGAAGACGTATGAAGGATTTTGTTGTTGAATTCTTTCGATGTACTTACATTTCTTCGTTTGTTTGTTTGTATGTTTTTTCTTTTTGTGTTTTTTATAAAATATATGTATGTATATTTTAGATTTTTGCCTTGTCAATACTAACAGGTTAACGAACATTTAGTAGATGACGTGCTACGTTTACGTTATGGCGTTACACAAAACTTTTATACGTTACGTTACACGTTTATCTGATTATGTTTCTATATCATATTTGGTTTAATGTATGTTTTTTTTTTTTGTTTTTGGTTGTTGGGTGCAAAATACATTTGTATGCGTGCAATTATGTTTACAACTAGATAAAATGGTAGAAGTAGTAGTAGTAGTTCTAATAGTAGTAGAAGTAGTAGCGAGCGGTAGTAGTGGCAACAACACGCAGTACGGGAGAAGTAGTAGTAGTAGTGGTGGGAGAACTAGTAGTAGTAGTATTGGTAGTAGTAGAAATAGTAGTGGAGGATTTCTTGTGGCAGGTTTAGTTGGAAAATTCTTTGCTGATTTCTAACTGTTATTTTCACTTTTCGTTGTTGTTCTTGGTTGTTGTTGCTGTGAATCTCTACATGTTGTTGTCGACTATTTGTTACGTATTTGTATTATTTCAATGTTTCATACATATACGCATTTGATTTACTGTTACAGTTACTGTGTATGTGTGAATGTGTGTGTGTGTGTTTATCTGGTATTCATTATCCTTAGTTTGTTGGGGACCCTCCATGTGGTTTGAGTTTCTTTGATTTTGATTACTTTTGTTAATGTTTTGTTTCGTTTTCTATGGTTTTATTTTGTTCAGAATCGGTTTCGTTATCGCTATAAGAATTGTTTTTTTTTTTTTTTGTAAAAAGTTTTAAGAGGGAATATTTCGATTAATAACTGATTTCCATACAGAAAAGGATTAATATTAACATGGTTATTGTTATTGTTACTGATATATAAGTTGGATATTAGGTTTGAGTGCTTTTTTCAAAAAGAAAAAACTAAACAAAAAACAAAATCAAATTAAAAATTTTGCACGTTAGTTCAAAAACAACAAAAACATGAACTGCCTTTAAAAAATTGTTGGCAGTTCTCATGTGAGGGTTAGTGTATTCTGTGTTCCTGATAAATATATAGTATATATAGTCTATATTGTGTAAAACAACAATATAACACGTGAGACGCCCCATAGAACGGATTTTAAGAGGATTCGCTTAGTTATTAGTAAGTACGAGAACGTAAATAATAAATTGTATTGTCGTTTTGATTACCATAAATAAAAATTATTAAAATATTAATTAACAATAATTCGGTTAGACACACAGATAGTTGGATAGATAGTATTAGTTGTGTTAACTTGTCTTACAGTAGGACATGATAAACATAAAAATTGTGCATTATTCGAGGGCCGACCACCGGAGGACCATCTGGAAATCTTCTGTCTCGAGATTTCTGTCCAGTGGCCGACTCTCGTACGTTATTGTTATTGTGCGAAACACATAAAACATAGTTAATTGTGAAGTTCAAAAATCAAAACGTTATTAACATCGAAAAATAAAAAACTATATCTATATATTGCAATTGAAGAACAGACAAAAAATTCAAATAAAATCGTGGCAAGCTTTTTCGAATTTCAGAAATTTTGACCTCCATGCCAGTGGTGGCAACTGTTCCGGTTGTTTCTCCTGCCACTAGCATGGAGCACTGCAACGAAGTGCTGCCAACTATTTCTATTGCTTTGGAATTTAAACTCTGACATAGAGAAGTGGTGCTACTTTTTTATTTTGTATTTGCTACGACTTTTGTGATGGTTAATATTTTGAAAAGTGTATTTTTGTTTTCACCACCTTTACTTGCGGCTGCCTGAGTTGGAGCCAACAATCAACAATCTTTACGAGTTACGTTTGCTAATTTATACAAAAAGTACTTTGACTACTCTTTTCAATTTCGAAAGTGCAAAAATTACTACTTTCTGTTGTAGATGTGTTGAAAATGTAAGAAAATATATAAGTAGTTTGCTAGATTTTATTTTGTATCATCATCTGTACTCTGTTTTTTGGTTTCACTACCTTGACTATTGTCATTGCTTTCAGTGGACTTATTATCATTGCTAGTGTTATTTTGCTCAGTGTTGTCGTTATTATTATTATTGTTATTGTTATTACTACTATTACTATTGCTATTGCTATTTTCGTTATCGCTATGATTATCATCATCTTCATTGTTAGTAGCAGGGGTTTCTCTAAGTGTTGGGGTAAAGGGTAAAATTCTACTAGGCCTTCGATCTGTTAAAATTAGTCTGCAAAATATACACACACATAAATATTAGTTTTATCAAAAAATTCCAAAAAAAAAAACAGTATGCTGTCCAAAATGAGAAAAAAATTAAAAATAATATTGGTGAGCGGTGGGAATTTTCTCCCAGTGTACTTTCCACAGCAAACGGCAGTGTTGTAAATACTAATGAAAATATGTTGGTTTTTATCATGAAAATGTGTGTTCTGTTTGGTTACAAAAATAATTTAAAATCGATTTTGAAAATAAAATCAGGAAATTGTGTGATTTTGTTTAATGGTTGCCCTTTGCCAGCGTTGTTTCAAAAAACAATACTACAAGCAAATATTTGTGTATTTCAAAATAAAAAATTTGTATGATATTTTAAAAAAATAAAGAGCAGCTCAGATAAAAATCACCAGACAAAAACAGAAACCTGACTAAGGTCTCAAAATATCGTAGACAAAAACAAAAACGTTACTATAAGGTATCAAAATATCACAGACTCAAGACATCACAAAAACTATAAGGACACAGAAACACATATAACAAACACAAATTAACTACTACTAAACCGCGGAAACTTAGTCAACGAAATAAAACTTAAAAATGCATACAATACAATGCTATATAGAACAAAAACTACAACTTGTTACTAACGACTATTTACTATGTGTTATTAACTACTTGACAGGAAGTTTAATCAACTAGAACGGAGGGAAGGAACCGAAAACAGGTAAAAATTGCAGCCAATATAGTGGTTATTAGTGTATTATAATCTGGGCCAGTAATTCGATATTTGGTCATACGATTGCGATGTAATTTCGATTTCCAAACGAATGGCTAAAATGAGAAACTGAGGCGCGTGGAATATTTAGTAAAAGCCACTATCTGAACTAAGGAAGCACACGAACTACGGTTGATGGATGTAGTTTAAAAAATATTTTCCATAAATATCGAATTTCTGGCCCTTCTTAATGTGGAGCTTTTTTGTTCATGCACTACGTTAAATAAAGCAACTCATGCATATTTCAAAATTAAAATAAATAATAATCAATAATGAAAGAAAAAGTGTAAACAAAAACGTGTTAAGTAAAGTAATTAAGTAAAATAAATAAAGCTGAAGAAACAAAAGAAATCGCAAGTTGTTGTTTGTCATCATAATTGCGGAGAGCGATTCGAGAAATAAAAATCGAGAATGAAAAATTAAAAACTTACCCGCTCAGCTCGAGCATCGAGCCGCGCCTCACATTGCGGCGATGGCTGGCCGTGACCGGAAACTGGCCGGCGTGTCCGTCGCCCAGGCCCAGGGGTGCCGCGATCGAGGCCGAGCGCTTGTCCATGCGGGAACTGGGCGTCGAGGAAGGCACCGCCATGCTGAGGGCGGCCGCCAGGGTCGGGTCGGAGCCGCGGGCCGATCCGGCATCGCCGGCGTCCGAGCCCCCGACGCCGGCGCCCTTCGAGCCGGAGCTCTCGCGCCGGAAGAGACCTATGACAGACTTGTGCTGTTTAGGCTTGTTTATTCCACCTGAGATGCGGGGAGGATGTTGGATTTTTGGTTTTTTTTGTTGTTTTTTATATTTTCATAATTTCAAATCGAAGGAGTTGCCGTTGTTGTAGTTGTGTTGGTGTGAGTGTGAGTTGTGTGGGGTCCGAACAGTGGTGGTTGGAAACAGGAAGTGACGCCATATTTGCACAAAACACATTCAAATCGACATATAGTGGCAGATTGGAAAATATTGGAGAAACATTGAAAACATGAGAAAAGGAAAAGAAAAACAAGAAAAAGAAAACAACAATTAGCAACGTGGCACATCGTCTTTTCTCTCAGTGCTTCAAATTTAGACAGCATTAAGGGTTCGCAATAGACTAGATCAGGACTAGAAATACAATAGGTATATATAACTTTATATAAAATTATATATAAATACATACATATGAAGAAAGTCGTATATACATATCAGCGTTTGCATAAAAAAATATATATATAAATACACTCACAGTTACAATATTATACAAATAGATTTTTACCAATATTTTTAAGTGTAGTTTTTGCTTGCACATAATTTTCATACACAAAAGTAACAGAAGTACAAAATAAGGTTGAGGGGAAATAAATTGAGAATACTAAGAAACAAAAGCGAAAATTTAATAAATAATTGAAAAAATAAATATGTAAATATTATATTAAAATTGTGAATTTTTCCATTTTCAAAACTTCAACTCGCTTTCGTAAAAACTCGGTGCATGTTGATGAGAACTCATGCTAGAACTAGTCAGAAGCTAAGCAGACTATATTTGCTATATTGTATATTTATATTTTTGGTTCCGACCATTAGAAATTGTTAGCTTAAATACCTAATATTCAAACTCTTTCCAATCGTATATAAAAATTATTGTATCCCTCTGATATACCAATGGCATAATAGACTTTTCTAATTTTGACAAGGACTATCATCGACTACCGCAGTTAAATCTAAGGACTTATGTATACAATATAGAGTAGTACTGAATGTTTCAATAGAGTCAAACTAGATAAGAGTAATGAGTGATAATAATGATATAATAGTAATAATAGTATCAGCCATAATGGTGGGAGATTTACCTAGGAATGTTGCACTCGGCGAATTGTAGGCGAGGTACTCTTTATTAGACGCCCAGGCGGGGAACTCGTTTTGCTGGACTGCATCGGAAGATTCGTCCTCGTGACGTTTCCATGGCAGTTGCGATTCGATGGCCGTGGGCGTGGCCACACGACGCTCACCGTCCGAATCGCGCGAGACATTGCGATCCTCTTCGGGTATGGGATTCTCTGCAACTGGAACACCGACGTAATATAGAGGTAAATAAATAAGGGAAATCATTAACGGAAAGTAGTACGATGATCGAATCGAGGAGGAAAATCAAATCAAACTAAATAATACACAATATATATGAGTTGTAAGAAAACAATATCAAACTCAAACGAACAACAGAACGTGGCATGCGACAGCGTCAGTAGCGGCAGCGGCAGCAGGGACGACCCTCGACAGTGAGGACGAAAGGTGTGCGGCTTCCTGGCGTTTGCAATGGACCGGAAGCTTCGTGGCCATCGGAATCCAGACAAACAAGAAGCTCTTCGGCGCGACGTGAACTTAGGTTAAAGGAAGGATTCAACAAAATGCTTGGAACAAAAGTGGAAGAACGAAAGCGAAAGGAAGGGAACCGAACGGTAGAAAAAGAAAGGGATATTGTCATGCACAAAAATGCCATGCTTTGCAAGTACAAGCACAATAAAACACTGTGCGTTTTGTAGAGGTTTAAAATTTAAGTTCTTTAGTTATTTCTTGGTGTTTTGCAATACAAAGATGAAAAATAAAATTTGGAATTGCATTTAATTTTCCAGAACCGATTGCTTTATTGCTACACATGGATTATGAAGGACCTCTGTCGAGCATTGCATTGGTGGATTATGAAATTATGAACATTCTTAGACGAAAGCTTCGAATTCCATTTCTATGCAGAGGTATGTAGAAATCGCGATTCGATAATACTGGAGTTAGTTTGAATATTGAGACTCGAGGTCATGGCATGGCGATGAAGGAGTGCGCTTTGGGTATTCTGGGCTTGCTTTAAATACATGGTAAAAATGACTAACACGACTGCTAAGCGGGCCACACGGGGCAGCAACAACTAGATATATGTATGTGTATTGACGATTAAATATATCGGATATATTGTTATTTCAGCACTTGCTATATATATATATATATATATGGGTATAAGTGTAAGCCAAATTTCGAAATCAACTGCGGATTAATATCGATTTTGATTTTGCAATATGATAATATAGTACATGACTTGGCTTGGCTTCTATACACATGTGTAGATAGATATAATGCATGTATGTTGATAAAATATTCAGGTCTAAGGAACAGTGAACTATATGCAGAATTCATAGTAAACGAAAGTTAAACGACATTGCAACAAACTGAACAGAACTCATGAAAACGAAACGGAAATCAGGCTGAATTATCATAATGAAACAATGATGAACGTAAGAGGTTGCAGTTCAACATCAAGGTACGATTTCTTTAAATATGCTTTTTTTCTTAATTTTGAATTTCTGTTGGTTTTTTTTTTTTTTTTGCATTTTTTCCAGTGTACATTCACACGGTTTGGAGGGTGTTTCGGGGGCTTTACCAAAGCTATGGTAGGAACGATCCCTGCGCCAGGGCAGTATCAACTCCGCCGCCGTTGGCCCGTTGTCGGGCGTGAGCAGGTTCTCGGGCGTGCAGAGGCCCCTCGTCCCCTCATTGGTGGCCGATGAGTCGGATGATGGTGTGGTGGCGGCCGGTGCATAGTGGTGGACAATGCGCGCTTTGGAAGCATCGAAACCGGGCAGGTTTTGTATGTGCGCGATAAGGGAATTGTTATTGGCACGATCCGAGTCCGCTGCTTAATCGTTACAGCAATTCAAACGTATTCGGTAGTCGTTCGTATCGGTTAATAATTAATGTTAATATTTATGTGTTAGAGTGACAGCATGGCGTTTTATCAGGTTTTTAATATGTATTTTTTTCGGATTAGTTTTTTTGTTTGTTGTTTTTTTCAATAGTTAAGTTAAAACAAGTTTCGAAAAAACGTAATGAAAATAGAAGAAGAATAACAGCAAAAATATTTGCATTAGACTTTTAGAGGTTATATTTTTATTTTTTTGGTTTTGTTTTTGTGAATGTAAAAAAAATAATACTAATAATAATACAAAATTCAACAAAGAAATTAGATAAACTTGTGTATTTATATTGAATTCGCTAAAACTATTAACAGTTAAAAGAAACTCAATCGAACACTGAATTGAGCCCAAATTCGTGGCTTTGGGAAAATTGATTTGTACAAAAGTGAATAAAATATCTGGCCTATGTATAAAGCCTGGAAAACTTAGCTATTTCTGTATAAAACATTACAAGCTCATTTACAACATATTATCGCTCTACCAGAGCCTATTTTTAAAAATCGTACCCGGTACTCGTCGGCACCCGGTTTGGACTCTGGACTAATATTAATTAATAAACAATTTATTGCGTTCATATATAAACATAAATTAAAATTGTAAAAAGTGGCATTTTTGTCAAAACAATACAATAGGGGAAAAGTGAAAAAAAAACCAATAAAAACTATTTGAATTATTCTCGAATCGAGCTCTCATTTAAAATAATACACTTCGATAGTGAAGGTGAGTATATTTAATAAGATAAAACACTTAGAAAAGCAACTGAGACGGTCTCAAACTTGTGGGAATTCGAACAGAGTCTGAGCAAAAGCTTTTGGTAAAAAATCTCTGTGCAGAGATTCGGGACAAAAGGGCAAAAAACACACGAAGAAAAACGAATTTCGCAGACAGATTTGAAAAATTTGTACACAAAGTTTCAGAAGTCGGGGAGGGGATTCGGCACAAAATTCAGCAAGTAAAAACAAGAGAAATGTCACAGATTTTATATAGGAACAAATGCTTTTAGATAGACTTTTTATAGGACAGGATTTAATTTAATACAAATTAAATGTGACATTTACAAAAACTCATAACTGCAACGTATTAGTCATAGATATATTCATAATGGACTACCAATTGTACTCGGAAATAGTATTGCTTTTTTTTAACGGAAGTACAAAACACAAAGAAGAAGAGGAAAGAAAACAGGTTGTTTCAAATCAAAGTAAAAAACATTAGCAAACAAAGGAAACAATTTCCTAGCATAAAAATCAACAATCAAATCAAAACGCAATGGAAAGGAAACAGTAAAAAGGTAACAAACAATTTCGAACTTACGTGATGATTTGGCCGTGAACGTCAGGCCGTCGTCCCAGTCGTCGTTGGCACCAACCACGGTCACTTCGGTGAGTTTCGATGGAATATCTTCTGCCGATTCATTGAGGACTTCGTTAATATAGTCTGAGCACGTGATTTGGCAAGCGTGTATTGGGTAGAGGTGTGTGGGTGGGTGGTGTAGTGGGTAGATGTGTTGGTGGAGGGGTAAATGTGTATGTGTATGGCAAAGTGTGTGGAAAAAGAGAGAAAAAGAAACACAAGATGGGGAGGAGAGAGAGAGACAGAGAGCGACACAAAGACAAAGAAAACAGGTTGGGAATTCTATGAGTTATGATTAATTTTTTAGTTTCTATAGGCCAATTATACATTATCAAGATTAGTTCGAACATTTCAAAATGAAAGAGAATTTTGAAAATAATATGTACGTGAAAATTGGGTATATGTAGTGGAAGGAATAAAAGTAAAAAAGATTGGAAATAGGTACGAGATAACTAAAAGGTTCATGCATTTTTATTACTCAAATTTAATAATTGCGAAAAAAAATCGAAATGCAAAATCAAATCGCAAAGCTAGTGATAAGGAATGAAGCAATTGTAACTGAAAAATGTGTGAAAAGTTTATTAAAAATTGTGTCTTGCATGCGTGTGGCGGAAAAATCAAGGATCAAACGAAGATAATAACATGTTTATTGGTCTGAGTTTAATGGACTACTAAGGCATTAGCTACACTTTAGACTAATCGTTGACGACTGAGGGTCAAGTTTTAGAATTTTACACTAAGATTTTCTAATTAATTCAAACACATGTTAATGTTAATAGCAATTAAAAAGTTTAGATGTTTCAAAAATTAATTTACTTAGTGTCGCTTAGTTAGTGGAATTGGATAGTTTGTTTGTTGGTACTTATACTTTAATATAATTGATATTTTATTTTGTGGTAAAAATTTGCTTCATTGGTTTTCTTCAATTACCTATTTCTAATCTACGATATTTGTTTAGTGAATTGTGAGAATGTTTTCTGATTAGTTTTTTGCGAGAATGGGTTTCATTCTGATTCGTACCGTGGGTGAATTGCTTCGTTGTTCCATTCTGTTGGAAATCGTGGAATGAGACGTGATTTTGCTTAACGCCTTCTTGCTGCTGCTGTGATCGAACAAAGAATTTTCGAAAAATACAAATAAATTACACCGATGTAAACATTTTTAGATAGTTTCTTTTACCTTATTAGCAGCTCGCTTGCTGCGCTTGTGATGTTTGCGATCGTTGAACATACGACGGAAGTTCATTTGCATTTTGTAATTCACCTAGAAGGGCAAAAATCGTTTCATAAATCTATTTAAAAAAATTCGATTAAATTTAACAACAATTTGACAAAAAAACATGGTCAAATTTTGGATTTATTTTAAGGCACTTCTTTTGATGATGATATTTTAATATGCTCAATGGGTTTGATAGTTTTACACCAAGCGAATCAGTGGCAAATCATAAAAGGGAGGCCGTACAGATAATTCAAATAAAAACTTGTCTCGTTTGCACATGCGCAAGGCATACGTTTTTGGAGAATCTCCAGTGGCGAGTTTGGCGTATGTGGGTGTATGATTTTCGAAGTTTTATGAGGTTCGAACCGCTGGTTCTGTTCTATGGGGTTTCGTGCTCTTTGGGTACGTGTCGAGATTTGCCAAATTTCCGAAGATTGTCCAGATGGATATCATTTATTTGGTAGATGAAGGGGACAAAACAAGGATAACACAAAGAACTCACCTGCGTGGACAAATCTCTATCATCTACTGCGTGTCGGCTATAACTAAGACGACGGTGCTGTAAAAATAAAATCCAATTGAAATTATATTAAAACAATGCTCGTAACAGTACATAACAGAAATTTTGCGTAAATTTCATTTCAACTGAATCTAGAGTGAAATTCAAAACAAACATCGAAAACAAACGAAAAACCAGTTAATTTGGTTAAGAAATTAGAAATTAGAACAAAAAGACGAAAAGAAACGAAACTCGTGCACTGAAACGTCGAAATTGCGCTAACACAATTTATAATTATTAATTATTGTTATTATTATTTTCGATAAAGACCTTTTATAATTTTGGAAAAACTAAAGCACAAGCTTCATCATATAACGTTTGCAGTTCACATATTTTACAGTGTAGTCATGAAAGTGAAATAATTACGAAGAATACAAAGAAGACATGCAATAAACAGAAGGAACAGAAAACGTAACGAAAAGTTCATTTCTAATTAGAGAATCTTTCCAATTTTATATGTGTCCCTGAAACAAAAAGAATTGTAGGTTTTTGTGAAAATAAAAATTCTTTCATCTGAATCTTTTATATCTTTACGAGATACTAAATTAAGAAGAAATTGTTAGAATCCGATCAAAGATCTCAAAATTCGATTTGAGTCTGAAATTAACTAGTAATTTTTTAGGTATAGAAAAATTAATGACAATATTTTCTGATTTAATGTTTTCGATTGCTAAAATAAACCCCAAATCTAAAAAATCTATAGACATATAGACAAGTGGACTAGATCCTAATGTTATATTTCATATGTACATTTATACGTAAAAATTTATCATTATTTTTACTTTTCATTTAATATATACATACATTTTAAGATTTTTGATTAATAGACATTTAATTTACACAAACTGAAGGACACTCGGAAATAAATAAGTTAGAAAGAGATATATATAGAGATATATTATATATTAGTAAGAGTCAAGCACATCAAAAGGAACGGTTAATAAAAGTATTGAGTAGTGAAAAGAACACACTTATTTATACATAGAAAAACCAATTGATTTTTGTTTTTTGATTTGCGTACCATTTGAATAGAAGCCTGTTCAATATTTTCAATGAATCGAATTGTTCATAGAATCGGTTTAATTTTTTTGGTTCGTAATTTTGTACAGTTTGTTGAAATTTTATAGTTTTATACATTTTTGACATTTTCAAAAATAACATTTTTTTTTTGATTTAGTCAATCGTGAATTTTAAAAAGAAACATAAAAGGGAAGAGAATAAAAATAAATTAATTTCGATTATTTATTATAATTTTGCAAATACGGTAAATTTTGAAAAAATAATGTGTGAAATAAATATGAATTTAAAATAAGGTGAATATGTACGACAAGAAGAAGAAGAAGAAGATAGTACGTTTATGAAGCGGTGGAACATAGTGGTGAAATTCGATAATTCGATAATGATCATTGAATATTTAATATGTGGTACTAAATAAAATATATAAGGTGAGAGTTTTACAGGGGGGATTGAGATGAAAATTTGTTGTGTTTTTGGCGAATAGAAAATTGATAATGATAAATATATATGAATAAAATCCTAATGTGAAAAATATGGTGTGACTTATATAATATATAATATGGTAAAATATCATGTGATCATGTGGGAATTAATATATTTACCCTTCTGTATGGTTTTAATTCCTCTGCCAGCAGATGGTGTATCTTCGCATCTGTCAAATCCTTCTTCGATGGATTGTAATCCAGTTCATGCATGTCGAGGTTTCTCGAGATATTATTGTCTAAGTTGGTGAGGCTTGGACTGTATTGTACAAAAACAACGTTAATTAATATTATATTTTAATTAGAAATTAGTAACAAATTTTGAATTTTGAAATATTTGATTTTCTTTAGACTTTCTCTGATACAATAAGCCAAATAGGTTTTTAGCTACTACATTCAAAAACATTGCATTTGTACGAGTCTTGCAAGGTTTTTTTCATACACAAAACAAGGTTTCTAGTCAAAAATTAACGTTTTTTTAATACAAAAAAAACTGGATAATTGACTAAAAACAAAATTAAGCTAAAAGTAAACGAATTTTAGAACTGGTGGGTTTTTGTCCTGTTTTTGTTTGTGATGCATACAGTATAATGGGATTCAGTGATAATTGGAAGGGTTTCATTTCATTATGCAATTTAAAAAAATATAATATAGAAAATAAAATAGATAGGTGCAAATGTTTTACATATCGAGAAATTAATAGTGTTAGTGGTTAGTCGATTAATAAATAAAGTGATTTTAATTGTAAGATATCATTAAAAAAGAGATTACTTAGGTGTTAGAAAACAACAAAGTTCAATGGGTTAAACAAAATATGTGGACAGACATGCGTCTTCATTCAGGTCTTATGGACGTTGAACTAAAAAGAGAAATCAAACATTACATCTCAAGAGCAAACGAATAGTTATCGATATGATGGATTCACTACAAAGGGAAATCATTTTGTTAGTAATCTTGATTGATTGTTTCATTAGGTGACATGCACTGATGTATAAGTTCTGATGGAGGGATTCAAATTGATGAGCTCCAAAATTCGTTTACCATGTGGTGTAAATAGTCGGTGGTTCCCACCTTCCACCAATGCAGTTATTGGTGTAATTTCTGAACAGCGCACTCATCGATTCGGTGCCGGAGATTTGGCCAATGGTCGAGGGGTTGCGACGCATCACTTCCATGGCATCACGCATTGTCAGCTTCGAATAGGTTTCAATGATTTTCGGCTCAGCACCCTGTAGAAATTTAAAAATAAAATTGATTTAAATTTAATTTTAACAGGATTTAAAATGCATGAACATCTTTGATCTGACCGCTGGAGGTGATCGTTAAAAAATCTACCAAAACTCTTGAAACAATAAATTTAGGAAAGGTTTTACTCAACGATTGTAGGGCATTGCTTGTATGATATTTATAAATTTTTTAGTCGTTTTCTTTTCTCTACAATCCCTCATCGTCTGTGTTCTCGTCGGGTGCGCGGTTGCGGTTCCCTGACTTGACCACGGATTTTCTCTGAGCCTGAGCTTGGGCTTGAGCTTGAGCATGGATTTGAATGTCTTCGAGTATCTGAGTGTATCTCTTTATTGGAATGTGGTCCAAAAGAGTTTGCTCACTATTCAGCTGGGTTTGCGGGCATTTTTATATTATTATTAATAACGAAGTTCGAAGTTAGGAATAGCATTTGGATAGTAAAGAAATTGAGTTGTTATTATGTGATCGTACCTTCAGATCCCTGATGAGGAGAGGACGAATGAAGCGGTTGTCGAAACGCTTGAACTTGTCGCGCACGTTGTAGTTGCCAGTCTTGCCGACGATGTCCTCGATGCCGGCCATCAAATGATCCATGAACTAAATACATACAGAAAGGGACGACACGAAGAAGAGAGAGAGATGATTTAGAATTGCGCAACACGACCGTACCGAACACGTGACTCACTCGCTCGTGTATGCGTTCGTTCATTGTTGGTTTGCGCTTGTTGGCCCGCTTCACGTTCAGGAACTTCACCAGCGGCTTTATCGTGATGCCCTGCAGGAACACGGTGAAGTAGATGACGGCAATCGTCGTTGTCACAAACATGTTCTTCTGCTTCACAACCGTGTCGTCGACGAGCAGGACGAGGGCGAATGCGACGGCGCCGCGCAGGCCACCGTAGGACATCACGAACTGATCGACACGTGACAGCTTATGCAAACGGAACCGATTCGCAATCGCCGTCAATATGATGACACCTGTGCACATGGAAGAGACAACGATAGCGTGAGTTCCATGATAGGGAGCAATTTGGTCAAAGTTGTCTCATACCGATTACTCGGAATACCGAGCAGAAGAGAATCGTCAGAACGACGAAGGCCGTGTTCCAGACGTGAGTGTTGTTCACGGTCGCCACGCCCAGGAACATGAAGATAATGGTCTCCGACGAGCTAGACAACATTTTCAATGCATACTTCACTGTCGTGTGCGATTTTATCGATATGTTCGATTCGACGTAGTTCTTCATCGTAATGCCGCAGAAGGTGATGCTATCGAAAGAGAAGGGTAAAGATTTTTGTAAGAAAATACAATCGATATTAGGAATATGATAAACTTACGCTAAAATGCCGCTCATGTGGAAGATTTCCGCATTCAAGTAGGCCAAATACGCCATCACGAAGATGAAGATCGGCTCAATCACACGCACGTGATCGGTGAAGCGTGTCACGAGACCCGTGAGGAAGCCCCAAATAATACCTAGCATGGAAAAGATTAGTCTGTTGTTAATTTCCGATTGAAAGTTTGCCTCCTTACCTATGACCGTGCCTCCAATGGCAACCACGAAGAAGGAGCCGACACCGCTGACCACGTCCTGGGCTATAATATTCGATATTCCGATTTCGTTGTACACCTCCATCATGTGGTACATCACGACCTAGAATCACAGGACATCGACCAATATCGCATCAGTAAATAGCACTACATAATTGCTTGGTTAAATGCAAGAGGTAAACTAGATTCTACTAATACTTATTCTAAGACACCGAACTTATTTGCATAGATTGACGGTAAATTAACAAGAATAGGGGGAAGGACAAGTCGAAAACAATGATTTCTATGTATGCAAAGACTTAAGTGGTTCGTTTCCAGTTAGAGTCAGTATCTGAGTCTGAGTCTGACGATGAATCACTCGCGTAGAAGCGACATTGCCATTAGTGAGATTAGCACCATTTTCTTAACAAATATATTTATTTAGTGAGCAAATTAGCACCGTGAGTCATGCAGTAGGCTGGCTGGTGAGACAAGAGAAACCCCTAAAGAGACATTTGAACAAATAATAGGCAATATTGAAAAGTGCTCAGGGGTCGATATGTAGGAGACCCACGCCAGGCAATTCCTAAATACATATTTCATATGTTTCCAGTTTCTATTTTTAATAAGAAATCGCAATATGTCAAAGTTTAGTCGGGTATAGAGAATACCAGAGTATGTAACGATAACGGCAACGATGACGCAAAGAGGAATATTGATAAATACATACCGTTACGGCGTCGTTCAACAGAGATTCACCAAAGACGACTATGTACAAGATTTCGTTGACGTGAATCTCCTCGAAGACGGCCAGGACAGCAACAGGGTCAACGGCCGAAATGAGGGAGGAGAAGAGGAAGGTGTCCAGTAGTTTTGGCGTATTCTCAGGCTCACCAAAAATACCAGAAAGGCCACAAGCGTACAAGGAACCACCTAAAACATAGAGAAAAAATCATTATTGTTTATATATGCCAATTGATGAAGGATTTCTATTAGGGGGAAGAGGAATAAATGCAAATCTATGGAAAGTAGGACGGTAGAAGAGACATACAAATATATGGAACTGAAGCTGAATTCGAAAATTGCGAAAGCCACAATTGCCAATGGCGAAGTTTCAATCGTCATCGTCATCAACGGTTCGATATCCTTTCGAGCGCAAAGTCAACACATCCCACAGATACAATGCCACAAGATACATTGTATAACTTTTCATATTCGCGTAGTGTAGAGTAGTGCAAACAATCGAAAATAAGGAACAAAAGGCAAACCAGCAACAACCACAACAACAACACACATCAGAATCAAACCAAGTGAAAATTGCTTTTTATTTGAGTTTGAATTTGCCTTGTTCTTGGCGCTTGATTTTGTTGTTTCTGCTGGTGTTGGTTTGAATTTAGTAGCAGTAGTTGTTGCGGTTGTTGTTGTTGTGTCATTCTCTCTGCCGTTGTCACACAGGAACGCTTGCGTAAGCAGCTGGCGTGTGTCAACGTCAGCAAGGGATACAATTTCTGCTCACTTCCCATTACAATCGAAGGTTCATCACTCTCGACATCGCCACCACCGCCACCGTCGTAGGACACGCGCTCACGGATGGATGGATGGATAAATTGATAGACTGTATAGATTGCACGATGGACGGTAGTTGGGTACGGAAATACGACAGAAGGATTGCAAACGGTGGATTGGGGGAATGGGGTTTTATTCGTTGCCTGGCTGGCTTGGATAAAAAACACACATTCATATGCTTATTGAACACTCGGTGGGCTGGAACATTTTCCATTTCCTGAACAGAGAAGAAAGATGGAAAGGTTTAGGAATTGTTTGCAAAAAACTGATGAGAAACTACCGAGGAAAGGTCGAGAAAAGAGCTTTACAAAAGGAGATGCGATTTTTGTATCAGAGTCTTCTGAAATTCTATTCGTCTTCTTTTCTCTTATGTTCCTATCAAAATTATGGATTTATGCAGCGTAAAGTTTTCAATTTCTTACTTTGTTTCCTTAGTTTTCCCCCATAGGTTTGTTTCCTTCACCTTCAAATGATTGTCTACGATTGTCTACTATTTATTCTCGCATAATTTAGTCGCGAGATCGGTTCTCACGACACATTACACGATCGAGTCAGTAGTAAGGTGTATCATTTTGGCAAACCTCATTCATTTCTATAAATATGCAGTTGTTTGTTGAAAGTCTGCTACTGTTTCATTAAAAAATTCTCGATCGGTGAATTGCAATAACACTTTTGTCCACCAAACCCTCCTCCATCACCCAACTCCACCCACTTGTCGTTGGGCTGGAGCGACCGAGATGTGAACGGACGTAGCGCCATCTGCCGTTGTCATTTGCTAAATTGTCTAAACACACAACACATCGCAAGTAATAATTAGATTACAAGCAAAAGCACAAGTGATACAATTCGCAATTAGCGAACGAACGCAAATTATTAGTTACGAACAGTTCGAACTTAAGTGCATGGGAATTTGCAGAGACCACCGGCAAAAATATGTCGCATATTTGATGCCTCGAGTCCCACTGTGCCATAGTCGTAGTCATAGCGTGCCCCGTGGAGGCGGGTCCGGGCCGGTGCATCGGCATATGACAACATTTTCCCGATCGATGATGCCTGAGTTATGGATGTGAGGTGCGAGGTCCAACACTTACACTCCCCCCTGTTGGCCCATTTACTTGAATGCCGACGACGATGACAACGATGATGGTGATGATGGATGTGGGGCAGGCCCGGAGGTGAAGGCGTCGTCTGCCTGGGCACCTGACCGCTTGGTCGCCCCGAGATAATGGAACAATTTCTCTGCAATCCATTAGAAATGCACTTCATTCATATATGCCCGTGAGTGAATGAATGATGATTCACTGAAGATTTATCTCCAGAAGTCAATTAAGATGGGGTCACAGGCGAGTGGTTTCGACGGACGGACGTGGACCAGATGAGGACGAGTATGAGGTGTGAAAAACCCCAAAGAAGACGGTGTGGAAGGTGGGGGAGGAAGAGCAATGAATTCGAATTTAATACTCTGGTGACGCGACGTTTTCGTCTTCGGCGACCCCCCGGTTTATTTATAAAATAATATTGATTGAATGGAAAATATTTATCTTCCACTCCGCGGTGGCAATCGACGGGAATGAAACCGTAAGAAGGAAAAAGAGAGAAAGAAAAGGGGGAGAACGAAAGGATACGGGAAATGAAATCGAGAGAGGAAATGAAGAGCAGAGGAAACATTGTACGAGCAATTAGTTGAAAGAAGGAGGTGGATGAAACATCGTCGGCGAGAGAGGAGGGCAACTTGAAGAGGGAGAACGAGAAAAAAGAACCACTTGAGGGAAGTGATGAATATTTAAAAACGATATCGGTTTGCAGGGAAAGCGCAACGGATACAAAGTGAAGTGAAAAATAAAGGCAGATTCCACAGAAGGAAACTCTTTGAAGAAAATAAAAATAAATAAAAATCAAATCGCTTGGCCGATTTCAAAATCGAGTCAATCAAAAGCGCACAGTGATTCAATCAATTATTTATGGTTTCTGATTGAACGACATTCATTGAAGTTACAAGCCATGGGAGGGGAGAGAAAAAAGAGAAATGTTTTCATTGTTTCGTAAATGTTTGTAAATGTATATATGAAAGACTCACCAATTGTCGCAATATTGAAGATCGTTCCAACCACAGCCATCAGCAGGATGGTGCCCAGATTGTCGAAGAACAGGCGATTGGGCATGAAGTAGCCGGCGTCCAAGATAATCGGTGGCAGCATGTAGAAGAAGAAGGTGTTCGGCGTCAGGGGCGAGACGGCGACCTCGGTGCAGAAGAACAGGACGACGCCGATGATGACGCCCACGACGATCAGCAGGCAGGATTCCGGGAAAATCAAATGCAATTTCGGTGTCATGTGGAAACCTGGAAACGCGCAGAAAACCCACAAAAACACGTTAATATTTAATTGCGGATCAATGGAGTGATAAAATGAAAACCACTTGAAATCTGAACGATAAGAACGGCCGTCAATTGCGTCTGAATAATTTATGTCGTCTTTAAATTTAACTTCAATTTTTATTCAATTTTTAATTCATTTTTTATTAACCTATTGTGCGCACTTTGGGTTTCATCATTGGGCAAATCGAGTGCCTGATTGATGCAGGAGGGCTTGAGAAACGCCACAAACGGAATTTTTCTGGGCCATCGAAATTACATGTGGACATGTGGGAAAATGTGGGTCAATGTTGAGTGCGAAAAATCGACTGAAGTGTTTTGGATTTTCGCACAAGCCGCGTCAAAAACGCCAT
This sequence comes from Coelopa pilipes, assembly GCA_947389925.1. Lineage (NCBI taxonomy): Eukaryota > Metazoa > Arthropoda > Insecta > Diptera > Coelopidae > Coelopa > Coelopa pilipes. Next base: position 71,583,801 of record OX376696.1, read on the forward strand.
CGAGGCGAAAATCGAAGATCGATAAAGGGAAAACAAAGTACTCGATAAATGGAAATAATAAATATTACCAAAAAAAAACTTCAGAATCAAGAAAGAATCTTCAAAGAAGATCAGAATCTTAAAAGAATTCTTCAAAATTTCCATATTTAAAGTATAGTTTAAATGTATTGAAATGTAAAAAACTAAATTCTACAATTTCTCTCACTGTATCCCCTTCTTTATAATATTCTACGGAATTACATTGTGTTGAGTTGTTTTGTCCTGAATTGCTTTGTTTTGAGTTATTTCGCTCTGAATGCGTTGTAATTGACTTAATGCAAGGAAATGGAGATAATTGGCGAAAATGGGAGGAGCCCGTTGAGCTTTCTTTCCACCACGCTCCACATGACATCCCTATGGCTTGATGAAGTGTACTAGTGTGCGTGTGTGTGGGTCTGATGGTGTCCTTGGAAGCGTATACAAATGCCAAGGACACCGAAGACAACACAACACATATGGCTGCGTACTCTAATATCGAGTAGATTCGATGCACACACACACGTCCCCATCCCGTCCACCATTGTCCATGGTCTAGTGGCTCGTGTCAAACGTCCTTGGTCCCTCCCTCATCCTCGGAAAACTTCGAACGCAGCTCACTTCAAAGTTTCCTCGCTGTCGTATCACATGACGCAGGAAAATTTCATTGATTTCCCGCACCAACCCAATTCGAACCCCGGTTTATGCACTTCAATTGCTCGCGGAAGGATTTCTATGGCTCCATGGAGCATATGCAAAGTTGTGGATTTCGCAGACTTAGTGCAGAAAACTTTCAAGGGCTTCCTCCGATTTCAATACAAGGTCTTATCGTTGTTCTTTTTGGTTTTTGAAACGTACCAATTTTCGCGATACTCGCCGAGAGGATCCAGATGCCGATGATGAAGGGCGTCTTGACGCGATCGAAGTCCACCTGCGACAACGGGTACCGGTCGTGGTGCTCGCTCTCGCCATCGTCGTCACTGCGATGCTCCCCACCGTGCGCGGGCATCTCGTGGGGCACGACGTCGTCCAGCAGCTTCGGCAGGGCCGGCGCGATGCCGTCGACTGGACCCGAGGCCACCTGGAAGACAAAGACAAGGAGAGGTTTTCGTTGTTATAAAGAAATGTACAATAATCTAGCTCTAGACTTTCCAATTCGAATTTCCTTAAAAATTAAATCCATACCTCATCCCAAATATTAACTCAGATAAACCTCAATATATTCATTTAAATTAGCACTTTTTGCCCTACAAATTTTTCTATTTTCAAATAATTCCACAGAAATTCACAAGTCTAATGACACGAGCAGGCAGGCCGGAGATCGCGCGTCTGGAGAATATTCATTGTTGGCCGTAAATAAATATTTAGAATTTGTATTAACGACGCGAGATGGAAACACATACGTATGGGCACATTATGGAGACTAGAGTTCGAAGCCGTTAAAGGTACAGGCCAGGGAGAAAATAGAAACAGCTTTTGCTAAATATATATATATATTAGTATAGTATTTCATTAACGACTCGAGTGATAATCACACGAAACTTTGCCACGACAAACAATGCAAATCGATGTCGTTGTAGGTAAATTGGTGAAGTAAAAACCGGTAAAAGCACAGGGAACCAAGTGTATTGATGGATGGTCTGTGTAAGTTCCTGGAACGGTGTTCCTCGTAACGTTCATCGGAAAATGCGAGTTAATTACAGTGTGATAACGCGGTCGAAACCTGAGCGGAAGCGTGAGCATTTGTCACATGATGGATGGCCGATGTTGGAAGATCGAGGACGACGAGGGGGGACGAGGAGGCTCGAGGTTCTGCAAGAGGTTTTCGAGGTGTTGATGGGGAGCACTTAGAGAAAAGCCCGCCGAATTTCCGTTGGCGCGAAATGAACTTGAAAACTGAGTGATTAATGCCGTCCGGCTGTCGATCCATCGGCAGGTCTGTCTCTCAGTCTGTCTAGCCCCATGATTGGGTGTCAGTCGGCGCCCTGGCCGGGGTTCTGGCCGCCTGTGGGTTCGCCCTGAGTCAACCGCTATCACTGTGCGAGCCGCCACAAAACTGTCGTCTGTCGGCCGTAGCAAATGAAGTGTTAAATTGTGGGGTCCACCCCGGCCAATTGTTGTAGTCATCGTTTAGTCCATTCAGTTGGACGGTTGAAAGGACGGACAGACTGACGGACGGATGGACGGACAGACGTCTGTCGGTGGCTGCCTCACGTTTCGCCAACAGCTCGTGTTGTTTTTATTATTACTTTTATTTTTAAATGAACGCTAAAAATAAAAGAAACAACTTGAAGAACACGCATGTGCTGAATGATGTTGGTGTTGTTGGTGTTGTTGTTGTCGCGATGTTTGTTCTATGTTAACAACTTTCGGTGGCCAAGCCAACCGTTGTAGTAACAACAACAACAATGTCAGCGCCAACAACGCGCAACGATGATGACAATGATTATTATATCAAAAATGAAACGTAAATAGGCTTGAGCCGCCTGTCGTCGCTTTTCAAAATAGGCCAACACACACACATGGACACTCACACCAACACACATGGACACATTCATAGCTATGATAGAGGCAGATACGCGTTGGAGTCACTGTGTTTATTTGCTGAAGTTAAATGCAAAAATTAAGGTTAATAATAGCATTGTTAACAAGAGCAACAACAAGAGGAAGAACAGCAACAACAATTCCAACAACAACCTCAACTTATCATGAAATTTGAAATTAATTTTGAATATCTCATTCCTCACATTTAGTTATCATTCCGAGAGTTTTATTTGCATTTTTCAAGTTAACACTGCTTACATGATAGCTCGCAGGCCATGTTCTAAATTTGTTTCATGTTTCTAGTTTTCCAGTTTTCCATCACATGGCAGTGGATTCCGAGGAAATGATTGGGATTTTCTCCTCTCATAAATTATCATAAATTATATATCGGACAAGTGGATTGCTATTGACCTTGGTCAGTACCGAGCTATTTACATGAACAACCATAATTACAAAAATTGTGCACTATTTTCATAAAAGACGCTTATCACTCATGTGATAATGGCTTATTTAAACGCTAAAGATTCTTGTATAAAATATTTAGAAAATGCAATGCATCGTAATTCAATGTTTAAGCGAAATATTTCGGTTTAGAAATTCATATAGAAATTCTCAAAAAATTGAAAGTGAATTCTACTAAGCATGAGAATAATTTCAAGCCAAAGCAAATTTTCAAAAAATTTCATAAATTCTCGAGAGATTTCGGGGATACCCCAACAACCCTCACCTTCACCCTCACCCCCATCAACTTTTCACCTTCTCACAACACGAAAACAAGGGACAATTATTGAAATCTCTGCCAATAGAAAGGAAGTGAGGTGAAGCAGAAAGAGACGACCAGACAATAGATGAATAGAGAGGAAAATTACCGAAATTAATTTGTATGCTCCATGTGTAATCATCATCATCATCATTATCGCTTTGTTCAATCGGACACTATTTCATCATATACAAATATATATACATATATATATATATGTATATGTATATATATCCTATATATACGTATTCAGATGATTAAATCGTTTGTTGGTTTTTACAAAAGACGTCATTCAATTATTCAATTCGACCAGAAAGAGGAACGAGAAAACAATAATAAAAAGAAAATAAAATTAAATTCTCAAATATTTTTCGGTAGGCAACGGAAGCCGGACACCGCCAAGCGACAGGTTACTGAACTATTAAATCACAACAACTCCAACAACAACAAGAGCAACAAACACAGCATCGAATTCTAAGCCAAGTGCTGGGAATACGAGAAGACAGCACGAGGAACGAATTCTGGGCACGATTACGTCTTGTGTGATTCTTATAGTGTTGAAAAACACAGCAATAAGAAAAACAACAACAACCACAACAACAACAATAAAAACACCGACATGAAATCGAGAAATAATTCGTGATACGTGTTATTTGTTGTTGTTTTAATTGAAATTATAATGAAACAATTAAATGCACTGCTATAAGAAATGAACATGTGATTATATATTTTTTCACTCAGTTTTTTATTCTCAGTGTATGCCGGACTTTCGGGAAGCTCGTGTTGCATTCAACACGATCATTTAAAAAGATCGTGCAAAAAAGCTGTGATGAACTTTGCAAAATGAATTTTTGCCTTAATTCGAAACTCATTACTGTAAATCTGCTCATTTTACTGATCTAAGTAAATCGTTAACCTCTCTTGAATAAATTAAAAATTTGTCTTAATGTTCGTTATTTAAATACTTGTTGATCATTGCTCGAAAAAAAAAAAACACGCCAACCAACTGACGTCAATTGTATATATATATGCATATTCGTTTAATAAAACAAAACTATAAAATAAAAAAAATAGAAACGAAAACCAAAAATCACCATCAATTGAAACCTTCGTACATTCAAGATCGTCAACTTTCATATAAACACAGCAACCTCACAGTGAAGCTGCATTTTTTAAAGGTTTCGTCTGGAAAAAACCTCCACCTAATTACAAATAACCGACAACTATAAAAAATAATAATAATAATAATAATAATAATAATATTCATTATATCGCTCTAAATCAAAGTCAGAATCGCAGATATGATTTTGGGTTGAAATCTCGTCGATCGACTGAAAGTGAAACTACTCGAATTACTGATTGATTAGCCGTGGTAATGCGAGCGAGCGCCGTTGGGAAATCGAATAACTTGGGAATTCATCAAATCACCAGATTACAATTCGGTTGTACACCGAGAGATTTCCATCGATTGGGCTGGATCAGAGTGTGGGGAATGTGGGGATGGGAATGCGATAGGATAGGGTTGGGAAAAACACTTGTGATCCGACATGGATTGGTACTAAACTTAATTAAGCTGATATCGACTGACGTTTTAATTACTGAAAGCAAAACGAGAACTACAACAACAATAACAACACATCAAGATATTATAACAGTCCCGAAAAATAAAATAAAAATCAAAAAATTAAGAGCAAATACAAATCAACAAATCAACAACAAAATGCGTCACCTCGAGCAAAAACAAACAGAACTACATCAATATGGACTTGTTCGAATTCCTCCGACCTCCTCCCCTGGCCCACCGAGTCCACAATAACTTGGTGAATCTACCTTTGCTCGATTACGAAGAGGAAAATTTCCTTTTGATTGATTTCAAACAGAACTTAGTACAAGAACAAAACAATAACATGGGCCTAACGACGTCAAAGAGGCAGAACGGAAGACCAGAAACACAAAAACAATTATGAAACGGTCGGATTTCTAGATTGATAAAAATATAATGGAAGCGTGTGCCGGGTGCGGGGGAGCGGGAGGGGGTTCGGGATGTAACGAGTCTGGTCGAGTCCGGAGACGTCAACGGTTGTGGTTTTGGCCACACGTTTCGAGTCGACATCTGGCTCTGGCTCCGGCCCCGGCCCCGGCTCGTCGCCACGTAGCGAAGCAAGTTTTCGCTTCATATTGTTAAATGAGACTTTTCCTGCCACCGTCTGTCACACTGTCTACAATAACAATGACAATAAACAACAATTAACAACGAGTCGAGGAGCGGCCAGTGGATAATCAGAATGGCAAACGAGAATTTTCCAAAATATACAAAAGCTACAATTGTGTAAAGACAAAAGAAAAATTCTAGAGACGGGGAAATTCGCCGGGAAAAATGAAGAATAGAAGAAGCACCAAGGTGGCAACGCCAAGCTCCAAGGAATACGAATGAAAGAGTTTCAGGTTGACGGAAGCGTGGAGTAAGAATAAAAAAAAATTATGTAAATTTATTGTAAGATGAGCGGCACTTAAAATTAATGAGGAAGAGAGAGAGAGAGAGAGACCAGAACGGAGAATGAGACAAAGGCAGAGAGAGTGAGAGGGAGAAGGCGCGATGGAACGCAACAGTTGCTGGACAACGACTACAACGATGGTGACAACAACGAACGAGAGACAATAAAATAGACAACAAAATCTCCAAGTGCGAGTGCGAGAGGGCCCTCGAGCTTGACACGTGCCATGAATCTGGCAACGCTTTTTTCCACATTTCCATTTACATTCACACACACACACACACACACACATAGAAGACTCGTCGACTCGATTGAGATGCTTTGGCGCGTTTTTACAGACGAGCAAATTGTTTAATTAGGTGGAAAAATTGCAGTTGAAACATTTTCAATGAAAGGAAAGCAGCAAACGCCAAACGCGAAAGCAAAGGAAAATAAATGCAAATATAATTAGAGAAACAAAAGCATGCAACAGCCACATGGCCATTCAGACAATCTGTCGTGGGACAGAAATTCAACAACCACACTACATGGCAGATGCAATAAATATAACATCTGAAATGACAGACACATAAACAAATGTATTTGTAAACTATCGCTGCTTTATCGTTGTTTAAATGTATTTAAATGCAATTGTTTACAGAGTTGTTGGCGGATGTTGCGGTGTTTTGTTTGTAAAACGCGAATAATTCAATTACAACAATGCTGGGTAGTATGGGAAGAACGGGGAGGCAAAAATAACAAAAACAACAACAATAACAAAAACAAAAACACTTGCAACATTGCGGTAAAATATGAATTTCCATTGTTGGAATTGATTGGCATCCAATACCACGAAGTCGATCCAAGTCGGCGTCGATCCGTCCGTCCGTCCGTCCGTCCGTCCGTCGGTCCGGCAACGTCGCCATCGCTCTTGTTGTTGTCTCTGGGAACAATTATCTCTCAAGTTCAGGTTCAATGCGATCGGAATAGAATTTCTCAATTGAGCACTCGATAAAAACATAATTGCACAGGATGTCAGGGTCGAATTGTTTTAGAGGACGCCAACGACGACGACGACCAACTTCCGTCGAAGGTCGCATCGGGCGATGAAGGAGACAATTGGTAGGGGAAATTTCATAATTTCATCGATCGCTTTCGTTTGGGACGGAAGTTTTATTGGGACGGACAACTTGGGTTGGGAGAAATCGCGAAAAGAAAATTGAATTTCGACCCTTTATCAAAAGGGTTTGGCGGCCAAAAAGTTTCGAGGAGGGACGGATTTTTTTTTGTTGAAGTAGGGTCGTAAGAGATTTTTATTGTTTTTTGAAGGGCTTCCGATGATTTCAAGGGCTCCATTCTAATATAAAACCTGAGAAGTCAATCCCAGTTATTTGTTCAATTCTGCTCTGGAAAATTTCAAATTAAAATTTCAAGATGTTCTCCTCATAAAAGTTCTCCTCGCCTGTTTAGGACACGCAATTAATTAATAATTACCCCATCCTACTTAGAACTTACTACAAAGAACTCAAATGAACGAAACTCACCGTTAGTCTGGCGGCCGACAGGCCGTCGTCGGTCACGCTCGAGACCACGCGCTCGGCCTCCCCAGCGCTGGCGATGGCGTTGCTCGGGGTGCTCGTGTTCGGACGGGCCTCGATGCGGTTCAGGCAGGAGAAGAAGACGCAGACCAGAAATAGCAGGATCAACTTTTTGCTCGTGAGCAACTTGAATTTGGTGGGTTTCTTGGACGACGACGGCGACGATGAAGATCCACCGATGCCGTTTTGTTGCTGTTGCTGTTGCTGGTTGTGTTGCGGTGTTTGTTGGTGGGGCGCGTGGCGGAAACGCGGGTCGTCGGACTTGATGGTGACGGCATCGCAGAAGGCGACGAAGGCCAGCCAGAAGCGCAGGAGGCAGCCACGCACTTTGTCCACAAATTGACTGGAAGTCGGATCCGCTTTTGCCTCCTTTCCTGTTGCACTCATTTCCGCCAGCAACTCGGCCACTTCCGCCGATGGCGACGACGACGACGAGGATGTAACGTCATTAGCTTTGTCATTACTTAAGTTATTTATACTATTAGGAATAGTAGTTGTTGCTTTTGTTGTATTACGCTTAATTACATTACTTTTACTTTTACTTAGATTATTAGAAGTAGAAGTAGAAGGTATAGTTTGTGTGGTTTTTGTTGTAGTTGTAGTTTTAGTTAATTTAGCATTTAAACTATCATCAATATTAACATTATTTTTATAATCATTAATTAAAATATTTTTTCTAAAAGTAGCACCATTCATCAAAACCGTTGTCTCGTCATCGTCATCATCGTCCTTAACGTGATCATTGTCAGCAGTAATCGAATTCAACTTATGATTGGCATTATCACAACAACTACTACTGCTATCATTGTCGCTCATACTCTGACGATGATGGCTGAGTTGGTTGGACCAGCAGGCACGACGGGCCAGGTTCATTTCCTGCTTCAGCGAGGGCGTGGCACTATCGTAATCGGTCTCCTTCATCTTGGGGACCGACCTCTGTCTGGCTTTCAAATTTCCTTAGCTTATTTTGGGTATTTTCTCTTATTGCACTTGGTTGTTAGTTTTGTTATTTTTCTTGTTTTTCTTGTCCTCCTTGTTGTTGTTGTTGTTGTTGTTAAAATTATAGTTACTCCCACGTTAACTAAAACGAACTCAACTTCCGTTCAGTCATTCATTTGTCCATTCATCCATTTAGTCGGTTGTTTTTTGTTTTTTTACACTGAGCCTCGTTATTATTTTTTGTTTTTCTGTATCCTTTGTTTCCGCTTCAGAAATTCGTATCGGGATACAGGCGGCGCAGGATACAGGGTGCTGCAGCTGCTGCTTGTTTTGAAAATCGAAAACAAAAAAAATTGATTTGAAATAAACGAAATTTACGTGTAAACACTGTCGAATTGTGAATTCACATAGAGAACTTTTGCTTTTGTTTTGCTTTTCTACGTTGTGTTTGTGGTTTTGAATTTGTTTTGTTTTCGAATTTTTCAAAAATTAATCACTAAAGTCGAATTTCCGTTTTTGAGTTTTTATATCGGAGTCACTGCAAGGAAAGAAAGAAAACAATTGGATTAATACACAGTGCAAAAAGTTGAAAAAATCCCTTCACAGGACTCTCAATCTCTATCTGTATCCCCGTCTCCCTCTCTCGCTGTTCTGTAGACTATATTAAATACTTGATATTATTAATTTTCCACAACAATTCCCAACATTTCGTAGAATCGATCCAGGTCTGGGGGTTGAAGACCTTCATTAACCGTTCCGTGAAACACTCAAACGAAGTTCTTCGATTTCACGGCGAGCGAATGGCGAAAAAAAAAACCCAAAATAAGCAAGAAATATATATCCACATTCGATTTCATACATGTGTTTTTCGTTCCATTTAATTGAGATTTATAAATTTCGGATGAAAGGTGAAAAGAAGGTTGAACGGAACAAAAATAAAAATAATCGAAAATAATCGAAAACAAAAAATAACAATCTACACACTAAGCAAGCGCAACCACCGACTAACCTGTTGCAAAAACCGATACAAACTAGTTTCGAGGAGCGCGACGACCAAAACTTTTCAACTCGTTTCCCATTGAGAGCCGTAAAGCTGCCAAAAATCGACGGAGCGCCTTGTCTCCAGCAACAACAATAAGAACAACCTCTACCATCGAGATTAAACAGTCAATACAACAATACAACAACAGAACAACGTTTCCACCACAACCAACATCACTCACGTATTGCGTACATTTCCACAAGACACTCACGACGACATCACGCCGGGTTCCGGTGCGACGAGGCGAAGCGAGACGGGGCGAGGTGTGTTAATTGCCGATTAAGTATCAATTAACGGACAGTGTTAAATTTTGTATTTAAAAAAAAATCGAAAAAACCCACACAGGAATGAAAGAGAAGGACTCGGAGGTAGGAAAGCCAAGACGCCGGAGGGAGATGGAGGAAAAAATACAGTGCTAATAAATATTTAATATTTAGTATAATACACAGGCCAACAATAAATCAAAGCACGTGAATTTGAGGAGAATTTGATAAGATCACCATTGAACCTACCTTTGGAAACCACCAAACAACAACAACAACAACCAGAGCATGGGAATCGAGACCAGAGCAGTAGATAGAAGGGAAAACCCATTAACTAAACTCTAAACGATAGACATACACATGACATGGTGTACAATCGTGATTTCATCAAATTAACACAATTGCAAAATTCCCTAAATATAACGAGAAATTAAGTCAACGATGAATTATAATGGGCTGGCAGAGAAGAAAGAGGTGGGTCGTGGCGACAGGATGTACAGTCCAGATAATGGCAGTAATTTTTTCTTTTTTGAAAATAATTTTTTAATATCGGGGAGATGATTAAAGTAGAACCGAATATTCTAAAACTCTCTGAGTCTATCTGGTATGAAGTACTTCCGGTAGTCTGTGGAATGCCCACGCCCTATGGTGTGGTTTATTACCATATCGATCGATCATAGATATCAAGTCTAGACACACATGTCGATCCAATAAAACCCCACCCATGGCATGTAGGGTGCATGGAAAGAGTGTTAAGATAGGATAAAAATAGCCGAAGAATGGGGAGAGAAAAAAGGCTGTGCAATTAACGCTTTATTGCCATTAACTGAGGTATTGCTAAATATTAAATATTTACTAAAACCTTTTGACTTCTTTTCTTTTCGTACGAAATCGGTTCGGAATTATAATCATGATAAAATATTTAAGAGGAGGTTGGAAATTTTCCAACAATACAAAATATTTCAACACCTCATACATCGCTGTGGAGGAAATCTGAGGGATCTGAGGGAAGAAGACCTTTTTATTGAACTGGTTCCTGACAGTTTGCTAATCGTTGGCACAATAAAATAAATGCATATTTAATAAAGAATTTATATGGGAGTAAATTTGCTGATGTTCAGCAACAATAAATGTTTATTCAAGGCTGGAAAAAACCAGCTCAAGCTCAAGCACGTGTCGAATGTGGACGACCGAATGTGGAAATCCACTCAACCGACGATCACTGGTCATGCACCCAGTGTCGAGGAGGGGTTGGTGGAAAGCTTGTTCAAGAAAATGGTTTTGAGAAATTCACACTTAAACTGACTGACTGACTGACTGACAGGCTATCTAAAGTGGTCTTAACATTGATTTATTTATAACGCTCACCCCATTCTCTTGTCTTGTCACCCATTGTGGTGTCTCTTACGGAAGAAGGCCAAAAGTTATCGCCAGGCACACGGGGTAAACACAGGTAGGCAGGCAGAAAGGTGTTAAGGGCAATTACACGGCTTTTATGATGTTTATCAGGTGAAGTATCGAAGTATCGGGGCGGCACTCGAGAATTGGGTCATTACTACCGAAGGCCACTCGATGAGATCAGAGCAATCTGGGTTACGCGACCAGTGCCAAGAAGCAGGTCGAGATTGGGGCTCGACCTGCCGGCCGTCCTTATCACGAGCGCCCGAGCCGAGACCGTTGACAAGTGGACGCAATCACTTGACAGGAGGAACACCATGAGTGCGGAAAATTCACCTTAGCAACCCCAAATGAAGCGATCATCACCATCGCAATTGAAATCGAGTCTCCTCTTTTTATGATTGCAATTAATTTTTCTCTTCCATAACGAGAATGCGAATAGTAATAATGGTGATAACAATATAATAATATAATAAACTCATTATTATCATTATTATCTTTACTTGTGCTTTTTATTGCTATTATTTTGCTACTTTTTCACGTACCAGACCGGCTACCAAACAACGGTAACGTCATCAGCTACCACCCGAATGACGACGAAATTTAAAAACATTTTCTCTTTCGTGCCTATTAATTGGAAATTATTTGTCATTTTCAAGTTTCTATCGTTTTAATCTTTTCCAACTTGTCACTCGCCAGGTAGATAAACTAACCGAGGATCGCTAACAACCAACTAAGCATGGTAATAACTCGTACTAAGGCGTTCGTTTCTCTTATCGTGCGAAGTCTGTCGTCGTAGTTGGCGTCGACATCGTCGTCGACGTCGTCGGTTGGTTTTTATGATGCACGCTGTAAATAATAATTTATCAGTAGGTTTTTATCTGCATTCGCGTTATTTCTTCTGATTTCGGGTTTTCAAGAAGCCTACTGCGGATTGCGGCCGCCATAAATTCATAAACCTTTTAAAATCAGTTTAATGTTGTGATTTTTTCGAGCTTTCAATGTTTATTGCTCGTTTCCTTTCCTTGCCTTTCGACCTTGATGTGATCTCTCGAGCCATATGTTCTGAATTATTCATAGTCAGGATTAACTTTCGTTGGTCCGTCGATTGATTTGTGTGTTGTGGGTTCGAAAATCAAAAAATAATTGACATATTTATGCAATTGACATAATTGATCGGCCGAAATATATTTAGAGCGATAATTTTAACACTAAAAATAGCTACCTCTAGTTGAGTGTTCGATTTTTAATTGACAAGGTGTTTCAAGTTAAATATGGAGGGATTTTGAAAAGAACAAGATACTATTGGTGAATCCAGTTCAAATGCAAATGGCAAAACCGCGACGTAATGCCTCGAGAACAAATTAATAATAAAACTACTGTAGATAGTGAACACAAACACTTGAAGCAGGCAGGCCGACAAATGGATGGATGGATAGTTGGACAGACGGACAGAGAGACAGATATAGATATAAAGACGCCAGGCCAAACACATTCAAGATCGCATGGTGGCAAATATTTAGACAACTTGATATTTCTATGTGGAACACCTAATAAGCTCCGACAAGTGGAGAGCAGAAATTCGCAACAGAAAAGATTAAAATTTCGCAATTGTGGAGGAGAAACAGAACTGAATTTCGGATTTAAAAATATAAAGAAGGGGCAGCAGGAAGGAGGTGGTGGAATGCAGGGTGTTGAGAGAGAACAAGGAGATTATTTGTGGTGTGTCCGATTATTAAAATGCGATTATGCGACGGTTTTAATTGATGGCCAATGTCGAAGCTGTCGTCCCTCAATATCGAGATCCAGTCAAGTTAAGTTCTCGATACCGATAGGCTATATCGCTATATCGGCGTGACTTTCGCCGACACAGACAGCTCGAGCTCGGGCTCGACATCCGCGACAGCTGTTAATTGTTTATATATGCTCCTTAATGCGACTAATAAATGCCAAGATTTGGGAAGATAAGATTTGTCGGGGCTGCGGGACGTTCTTTCCACTGACAGACAGGTGAGAGCAAGTCTATCCCTCTCTTCCCGTCTCTCTTCCACCCCGACTCTCACGGCAATGGAAAGATAGGCGTTGCCTTAAGGAGTTCGTTCGGTTATCTAGCGATAAGTAGGCAATAAATGGTCAATTGATAAGCTGGCTAGCAGGCTAGCAGGCCGCTGGCATATATTCTCAGACATTAACTGATTTTCTCATTAAGATCTAATAAAGTGTGCGATAGATCGATCAGATTCGAGGCATTCGGACACGGAGGTAGGTCGGTGGTTACTCGAACGTATTCTCATACGTCAGCTCTGCACCGGGATTGATTGATTGATTGTTTGAGGACATTGAAACACTTTTATTTTTTTCTTATGGAAAGTTTCGCTCAAACATCATCGAAATCATTGTTCTCTATCTCGTTCGCACTCGTTCTCCATCCACAACGAGTGCTGGTGAGAGATTTCGGTAATTTCCGATCGAATTTTGAATAGTTAATTCGACTTTTTGTGTATTGCTAGTGGCGTTATGGCCACGTTTGTTGTTGGCCCGACCATCCTCAGTGCTTGTGGATCCGTCAAGTGGAGGCTCGTGTTAATTGCCTAATCACATGGAATCACACAAGTCACCGCAGCGCCGCCTTCGCCCAACTTTATTGGCGCTCTGTGGGTGGCTGGACGAGGGTGGTCGTGGGTTTGTCATAAATTATCATAAATTCAGGCTTTTAAGTATTTTTATTCTATTTACACGACACGCTCGAGGATCATCTTGATAAGATATTCATGTATGTGTGTGTTTGCGCTGAAAAGCCTTTTACATTATCGTTTATTTGCACTTGCAGGAGTTTCAGCTTCGTTGGTTTATTTTTAAATCTTTGCTAAGTGTAGCGTAAAAAATTGCACACGAATATTTTCTTACGATTGACTGTGTGTTAACATGATTTCTAGAGATGTGAAGGAAATACGATTTTCATTGTTTTTTTTTTTTTTTACTTCATATCTATTTTTTAGACGAACCTAATTTTAGGCCTATTTAGTCACTGCTGATAAAACTAAATCCTCCTTCCATATAAAGGTATTTTAATACTTCACAATCCCGAAATATCTTTAATTCCTGATATCAAAAAAACAAAAAATACAAACAAAATTATCCTCATTTCTTTGCCGAAATATACTTTAATACTTTAAATATATTTTTAGTTGTTATTCTGGAATTTGAAACTAAATTTCTTATCGCATTTTTATAAATCCCAGACATCCTTTGAAGAATTTGTTTCCCATCATCGGCCGGTAGGTGCATTTTGAAAATAAAGAAAGGAAAAAAATAACATTGGGGGAAAAATAACACGAGATAATTCTCTCAGTGCAGACACGAAATGTAAATCCAATATTTGTATAGGAAATGTTTGTTTAAGTACAATTGACCGTGGACTAGTGGGAAAATAAAGGCAAGGGAGAAGTGGACAAATTGAGAGCGGAAAAGAGGAATTGTGAAGAGCAGGCTGTTTCCCATACTCCCGGCTTGAAGGGATCCACTTCAGCCGCCCTTCATTCCCGGCCAGTCACGTAGAACCCACACAAAACACACATTCACACATTTATACAAATTTATATACGTCTCTTTAATGTCTATTGATCTGCTTCACCTGGCGTATCGATCAAGTAAGTATATTTCGCTGACAGACAGGGGGTCGGCCTTTCCCTCTCACAGTGCTATAAATAGCCTGAAATGATTCCGACACGTGTAGTATATATTATATAATAGTATATTATATATTGTAATAGTTATAATATGGCATCGTAAACTCGTCCCGCAATATGGTCAAAATTGGAAATGGCCTATTTTTGGGTCACGAATGGCAAAAGGCCAAAGAAATTTCAATAATTTTGGCCAATAATAATAATAATAATTTAAGGAAATAATATCAAAGCAGTGCACAAAAATCCATATATTATCCCATTATAATGCCTTTTCCGTTTCCCTCTCCTTCTATCTCTCTTCCCCACTCTTTCTCACCCTTTCTTTCGTTCGATTCTCCCATACGCTCATTTGTATTGATTTTGGTGCCGAAAATACTTGGAGAAAAAGATCGACGTCCGCATTATCCAAACAAGTTCGTTGCCCAAAGGTCATTCCAAAATAATTTGTGGTATATATTCAAAAATATATTATATATGTTGGAAAACAAAAATATTGGAGTTCATTGGAAAACATTTCAATCAACGCCAAAAAGAATTCCAAATTGATCTTTTACGAAGGATTTTATTTACTTTTGTTTATAGTTCTTGGCGTGAAAAATTAATAATAATATTTTATTATTTGCCATCGAGAACTTCCAAGTCCAACAGCACAATCGTCTCTAGTTCGAAATCTAGTTGTTATTGTTGGCGAGCATCATTTGTTTGTTGATTTGGACATTAATGAACTTCCCATTTTAAGTATCTCATTTTTCCCCTAATTCTACTTCCAAGACAATGATTCATAAACTATAAAACAAAAAAAAATTCAAGAGAAGGGAACGAAAATGTAAACGAAGGAAAATTCTATCATAAATATGTATTTGAGCAGATCCGAAGATAAGAAATTCGTGAGAGCTTAGAGTAATTGATGAATTTACAAAACTAAAATTGATCACTGGCTACGGCTACAAATCAAATTGAAAAGCCATCTAATGAATATGTATTGAATGGAACAAGTGGAAATGCAAATTGAAAGAAATCAATTTGCGCCAGGAACAAAAACCGTACACTGGAACCGACCGTTCCTAACGTTGTTAAGATCTGCTACTGTTATAATTGATATACAAATGACAAAAAAAAAAAATATATATATATATATATATATATATATATATATATTATAACAATTTCCTACTGGGCATATGTCGACTTTGAAATACTTTCAAATAGAATTCTTTCGAAATCCGACAAGTGAGTTTTAGATAAAATAAAATTTGTCAGACCAGAAGAATTCACACTTATCACAGAAAACAGTAGAAAAAGTACAAGTACAAAAAGTTCGTCAGGTAAGACAGGAATTACTTCATCGATAAAAATTGTTCTTAATTTACAATTTGTCAGTCAAGTCGATGATAACATTCTGAAAATGTCACCATGGCCGGGATCTATATTCGCCAGGGTCACCAACATTCCCTGGCAATGGCGTGGACAATGGAAAACTCCAATATCGTAATAATAAATTTCATAGTAAAAATAATTTTTAGCATATCAATGCGTTTTGTATTTGTAAAATATTTGAGATATTTAAAATCAATCAGATGAATTTTATAATGCAATAAACACCGAGGAAACTTTTTATTATTCCATAAATTGATTATTCGAAAAAATTTTGTGATATTTTAAATAAATCACATTCATATCAACTGCATATAGTCAATTGTATATTATGAAGTTATTTTATAATTAAAGCATAAGTATTTATTTTACTTATAATCAATTATCCCCTCTCTTTACATTACAACTCTGATTGATATTGAATTAAATCCCACCAAAGAATTGGTAGATAAATTATAACGAACTTCAAATGGTTTCGCTGTCCGACGTCACGGGAAAATTGCGGGATTTTTCTGTAAGGTTTTTCTGTATCGCGAAGCAACAACAACAACAAAAATAATCATTACTACTATATCAATAACTGTATCAATGTGAAGGCTTTGTACATCGATATGGCAACAACAAATAAATTGACATCAATTAAAATGCCTGCCTACCGACGTCCAGAAGCGACCGGCGAAGGAGGGAGGATGAGATGGGGATATATAGAAAAGACAAAGACAGAAAGAGAGACAGAGAAAGAGAGCTGGCGAATTAGTGAGTGGAGTGTTTAGCGTTTGGACTGCCATTGAATAATGAATAATGAAATCGAACGGAATGGATGGAATGGAATGGAATGGAGGGGAATGGATGGGAAAGGCAACCAGATTAGAGCGCCGACATCCAGTTCGAGTCGGTAGGAGCAAGACCGAAACAATTGCAATTGCGAAAGCGAATTCGAACCGAATGCGAATGCGAATCGTTCGTCGATCGGCGAACACAAATGAATGAATATGGCAGCACTGCGCTGATGTGCTTCAGACTTCGATACAAATTAAAATCGAAACAAAAACAAATATATGTAGACAACAATCATCATGTGAAATTGAAACTTTATCTTTGGAAAAAATCGACTTTTCTGTTAAAATAACAACATCGAAATTTAAGATAAAATAACAGAAATAAACAGAAAAGCACTACAAAGAGAACGAGAAAACAAAAACAAAAAATGGCGAATGGAGAAAAAACAATCAACGTGTTCGAACAATTAGAATTGTTTTTGCGTCTTTCGTTGTTGTTACTTTTGCATTTCTTGTTGAGGACGAACAACTGAAAAAACAACAACAGCAAAACATGACAACCAAACCTAAGTATAACTGTTGATAAAAACTTTAACGACTTTTTAACAAAGACTGCTACAATTACGACAAGCTGAAAAAAAACCTGCAAACAAATAGTTATAACTAAAAAATTAAACGTGGCAACGCCGATACAAAGGAAGTTTATGTAAACGACTGTAAGATATATGAGTGTTCAATTTTCTTGCTGTGTAAATAATTGGAAAAAAATTAATATTTATGGCCTTTTGTGGTCATAAAACGAAATTTATCGCATTTTCGCCAAAAACTAACGAACACATTTTCATCACGTTTTTACAGCAACAAAACCGAAAACAAAAAAATATACGATAACACAACTACACCAAGGAGAGATCGACAAATTAGTGTTGTGCACTGATAAAAAAAAGGCATATGGTGTGGTAAAAGGTAAAATCAACAACAACTTCAAGCAACAGCAACTACAACAATAATTGCGTGACGCCAGTGGTTGTTGCTGCAGTTGATTATGTTACATTAATGGCCTCTGGACGGTGGCGACGACGCCAACGGCGACGCCGACGTCGACGTCCGCAACGGCGCCTGCGAAACTCCACGAAGAAGACTTCGCGCGAACTCGGCTTCCGCCCGCTCCTGCGGCGTCGCCCCAGACGACGCGATCGCCCACTAATACTACGACGACAAGACACACATGAATGATATTGTGTTGTTGTCGCTAGTAATGTTAAAAAATAAACAAACAACGAATTCTTAAATATTTACTTGACAACCTATCCGTGGCAAAAAGGAGCAGTCGGCGGAGAAAGAGGGACGACAACGTCAATGAAGAACAAAGAGGAAGAAAAAAGAAGAACATAACAACGTTGACAAAAGAATCGGCGAAGAATCAGTAGAAAGGCGATGTTTGATTTTACTCGTGATAAAAACATGCACACCTACAACAATTTCCATGCAATCAAAAGGTGAACTGTTTGCAAATTCAATGAGGGAGCCCCAAGTCACGGGCGTCCGTTATCGTCGATTCGTCGCCGTCGTCTTCGTTCGTTCTCCATGTTGTTCACAGTTTTCGTCTTCTTCTTGTTTATCATCATCTTTTTCGCTTGGAAAGTAGAAGTCAAAGTTCAATTAACGAAGTGTTGCCGGGCAACAACATGTCTGGTAGACTAGCAACATATTTATTTATATTACAACAACCTGCAGGTGAACGATATTCGATTACGGCCTCACATAACGATTCTGGGAAAAGAGGCCACGTCAATAAATTAGTTTTTATTCCGAAATCACCTATCCGCTAATAGATTTATAATAGACTCTCCTACGTACAACATTTTGATTATTATTATTTTTGTATTTAAAATTTTATTTTTATTTTATTTGGATTTTCATTAAAGTTCGATTGCCTTCCATAAAGCCGAGAGTTTTAATAATATCACATTTTTTAGCACATCGTAAAGTTTCGCAATTGATTAGACTCGTGACAACAATGCAATTGTAAAAGAGAGATAAAGTTTTAAACATATATAATCTCTGTTTGACGAACGAACGAACACGTGATGATTTCAATATCACAGAGTTTTATGATTTAATTAGAAGGAACTGATTGCAAAAATCATAAAATTTTCGATTGGATGAATTGGAATTCGCAGACACGAGAATTTAATTATTGCATTCGTCTTGGGATTTATGACAACATCCATTCATTTGTATTTACCACTGGGAGGCAATCTACATATTACGAGTTGAAAATATTCCAGCGAAAAATATGATCATTTTACGATTCCATTCTCATGTATTAACGGATGCGCGGATTGATTGTGAGAAGCTGCGATGTTGAATACGTGATGAGGGATTTCAGTGGATCAGTTTTTATGTTCGGTGTCTGGCAATATCGGGGAGTTTTCAAGGACTTTTAGAACTCAGGAATACAATTAAGAATCGGGGATTTTTTCTAAAATCACAAGAATTTGAGCGATATAATTAATTGATTTAGGTACGAAGAGGCGTCGAACGTGTCGGTGTCATCGTAGACAGCCGGAGAACTCCAAAGAGTCGAGAACGTTTCGAGCGAATTTTAAGCCACCTCGAAAGCGGCTCCACACGCCGCAATCCAAGGTCAGCAGCCCCGACGGCAGCGGCAACAATAGCAACAACAACAACAACACCATAATCCGCGGCCAAGAGTGGCGTCTATTGGTGACTCATGACGCGCTATGCGAAGCGAACACGAGAAGTGTGAGAGAGAGAGAGGACAGGGGGAACAGAGTAAAATGTGTAAAAGAAGAAACAACAATAAACATATAAAGGCATAAAAGAATAAAACGTAGAC
Organism: Coelopa pilipes; assembly: GCA_947389925.1. NCBI lineage: Eukaryota > Metazoa > Arthropoda > Insecta > Diptera > Coelopidae > Coelopa > Coelopa pilipes. The sequence continues at coordinate 71,603,539 of OX376696.1, forward strand.
GGCGGCAGAGGAAATCAATGGTTACGCCGGCGTCGAGTGCTTGGCGAATGCTGAATGGTGAAGTTGGGCAAAGGCCAATGGAGAAGGTTGCCACACGCTGCACTGATAGAGGAGTGGGTGGCGGTGTAACAAAAAAATTCGGAATAAGGAGGATTTCGCAAATCCCCATAAATTAATTTGAAATTGAGAAATTGATTTATTGCAAAATATTTTCAAAATAGAATAATTCGTTTCTTCTTCTAATGTCGTGGTATGATTTCCCCTAGATGGCAACGCCGATTCGGTGAACAAACTTCCCAGTTTTCTGCAGAACACAGAACACTGACCTTTTCAACATATCACATACCACATGGTGGCATCACTACAGCGATGAAACAAAAGTTCAAAAAAGAAAAAAAATCAAAAAACTTACCGCAAGGCGTCTGGGTACAGATGAAACGCGTTCGGGTCCACCGCGCCGTCCCGCCCCCCTCTCCGGTGCACGCTCGCTCGCTCGAGTCGGATGAATCAATGGGATTTTTGTAGTTTTTTTTGGTTTCGCTTTACTGTCAGATTTGGATTTTCTGCTTGTTCGTCATTGTTGTATCTATCGTGGTTGTTGTTGTTGGTGCAGTTTGTTACCAAAAGCGCGAATTGCGGTCAAGCGAGTCAAGTCGTGGGTTGCGGACCGCTTGGCAACCGGTCGCCTGTCTGTCTGTCTCTCTGCCTGTCTCGGAATCCGTCTGTCTGCTCGTGGTCTGCAGCGACAGAGAAACGCCGCACGTTTTTCTACTTTATGTTGTTATTGTTGTTGTTTTGCCGTGTCGATTCAGTGACAAAACGCGGACCCGGAAGGAAGCGTCGACAAACAGAAAAATGAAGAAAGGACAAACTTACGGATGGATGGATGGACGGAAGAATGGAAAGCGCAGAGAAAGCATTTGCTGACGTCTTCGCAAATTATACACAATTCTTAATTATGCAAAAATTTAAAAACGATAAAAATAACAACAAAACAACAACAATTCGACAAGTTTCATTTCACTATGAATTGAAACATTTTCTATTTTCCCCAGCACGTTTCGCCTTCCTCTTCTTCTTCTTCATTGTGTTTCGATTTCATTCGCTGTTTTTGTTGTTATTGTCGGGGTGCTTACGTAGAGGAAAGTAAACACAGAAATACCAGAAAATATGAATTTTTCTAAAAATACGAAAACATCAAAAAAAAAAACGTCGCTCAAGAACTCCGAGCACAATGTCTTGTAGTGTGTGTGTATATTTGGATATATTTGTCGGGCGGTCTGTCCGGCTACCGATATCTTTGCGAGCGAGCGAGCTCCGTGAGTGTCTGTGTATTGGTGCGTGCAGACTGTTTCATAAATAATTCGTAATTCACTTTTCTTGTTCTTGTTCTTAGTCCCGACGACCGGAAAACCTTTTCAAAAATTGTACTCCTTCTGAATGAAATCGAAGGCGAGCGACGTGGTTTCGGATCAAAAATTAAGTTTTAACTCACGCACAACGACAGCGACAAAGACAGACTTGGACCAGACTTTCATCGACGTTTAATATTTTCACGCGGCTTGCTTGTTTTTTTTTTTATTCTTTTTTGATTCTCATTCAATTTGACACGAATTTATGGAATTGACGATTTTATGAAACCGACGACACGAGACGAAAACGTAAACAAAACAGTTGCGAATAATAACCACAAGGCAAAATGCAAAAGTTATTTCTATATTTTTCCAGTCTCCGTGCAATGCAAGAAACCACAAAGACGATATGTGAAATTCAGGACAGAGAAAGAGACAGAACACGAATTAAAATCGAAAAAATTTTGAAGGATGGCAAAAAAAACGAATAATTTAAAGTTGAAGACAACAACACATACGTCGCCACCGATGTCAAATTGACAACTGAAGAAAGGAGTGTGAAAAACCGAATGAAGTCACAAAAAATTGCAAGAAAAACAACGACTTCGACGACGACAGGCAAACAATGTGGAACGAACCAACGCACGACATGCCGAACCAGCGACCGAGCGAAGGAACGAGTGTGTAAACGAACAACCGAATGCCATTCGCCAAAGCATTCTTTTACAATTTGTGGATTTTGTGGGGTTGTGTATGTTCGTAGGGTAATTCACTCGTGTGTCAGATAACTACTGATAAGAGTGCGGTTTTGTTGTTGTGCAAAAATGTTATTATTTTGTGATTGGCTATAAATTTGGAGAGCTTTGGAAATATTTGAAAGACGACAATATACACTAGCTGGAAATAGACACACAAGCACAGATAATTAAAAAAGCGTGGGCGCGAATGTGATAGAAACAGTAACCAATCCACACTAGACTCCCAAAGAAATTTCCTTGTGTTTTAGAACTAATATTGTATTATATGCATTTATAAGATATATTCTTTTATCACGATGGTCCGAAATATCATTTCAATAGTTATAGCTAATTTAACATTAGTCAAACATTAATTAAATCATTGGATAGTTACTCCATAATACAGATATATAATTTTAAAAAATTAATTCAAATTAGTGCGCTTTATAATCGCAATTACCATTTACCCTACTTTCATTCGTTCGGGAGATCTATTACAAAAAGTTTTGATTGGCAGCACTTTATTTTGGAACCTAGAGTGACAGTTGATAAATTGTTGTTTTCATTTATTTCCCGTCGCTCGTCGCAGGGAATTTATAAATATTTATTTAAAAATGGGAGATGGTGAGTTTGTATTGCAAAACACATCCATTTATATAACACACAACAACACTTCACAGAAGAAATCATCAGAAAACGCCTGCTGATCGATGGCGATGGAACCGGCGACGATCGCCGCCTCAACATGTTGCTGAAAAACTTCATCAAATGGTGCAACACAAATGATCCACAAGAGTAAGTTAAATGTCACCTCTATTATCCTTTAAATTCAATCGGATGTTTTTTTCTGCAGCCAAATGTTCTTCGACCGGCTTATGGCACAGTGGGCGCAATGCACATTTGCCGCTCACAAATCGAAATTCGCCCTTCAAATGATCGACGATGAAATCAAAAGCTACGAAAAGCTATCGAACGATATTGACCAGAACATTGAGGAAGCCAGAGAAGAACTGGAGACGTGTAAGCTTGATTTACTGGTGGCAAAGAAAATACGTAAAAACCGTGAGGAATATGATGTTCTGGCCAAGGTTATTATGGCCCAACCTGACCGCAAAGAGACGGCAAAGGAACTGGAAAAACTACGCGCCGAAATGGATGAGCTCGAGCAGGAATCCGCTCGACTCGACCGCAAAATACAGAAGCGACAGAAAAGTTTCAAGGTCCTGATGACATCCTTGCGTGAGCTGGATTTATTGGGGCGGGACAGTTCCGACGACGAGGACGAGGTAGAGGTGTCTCCCATGGACGTGGAAGATGTCTTTATAGTAGAAGACGAGGAAACTACAGTGGACGAGCTGGAATTACAGCCAGTTAGTCCGCCACCTTCGGAATGAAATTGTCTGTTCATAAATACTTTAAGTAATGTACAAAAGAATGTCCTCGCGGACGTTAGTAGTTAGGTAGTTTCTTTAGTTGTATTTTAAGCAAAACATAGAAATTCTCAAGGGCCATAGTTTATATTAAATAGTAATGTGTGAAACTTTTGTACTTATAATCAATAAACGTGAAATTGTGTACAATATATACAATAATGTGATATAGGATCTTAATGTACCGTAATGTCAAAGGTCCTTGTGCGTAAGGTCATGAGCATTGTTTGCGTTGTTCACGAAAATACATAAAACACAAACACACAAATATTGCTCTCATTAGCGACAAGAATATTGCCTCAATTAGACGCGAAATGAGTCATTCGAAGAAAATTTGTGGATGAATTCTATCTACCGAAAAAGATAGTGTGTAAACGTCCTTGGCCATCGTTTGGTTTAACGGTGCCGGAGGGATTTCAGCAGCTCCCACGTGGCATTTATTGCATTTTCTTCTTTAAGACTCTCTATTTTATATATATAGATATAAACGTATGTATATCTGCACTGGGGTGAAATTTCTTATGGAAATATCGATCATTGAAATTTGTATCTCTACACACTGTTGCAACACAATTGGCTACACAAGTTCAAAATTATCCTTGCATGTAGCTAATTAGATAGTCACTTGCCATGATTCTGGCCAACTCGACATTTGAACAACTATAATTATCTTTGGTCTCATTTCACTTTGGTCGTGGTCGTCGTCGTTGACACAAACGATGTCCTTCGCCTTCGTACTGACCATATTCTAGAATCCCTCTTGATTTGGCTGAGAGTGTTTGTTTTTTACGTAATCGCTTTTCCCACGCGCCACTTCGTAAGCGACGCAGGGTGGGTGATGGAGTATTTGTTGGTTTTTGTGTCTCTCTTCTGCAATACGTTGTGCAGCAGTGGCAGCAGCGGTACCCAGCAACAATGCAGAAATGAGTGGAAGGGCAAAGCACAACCCCTAAAATGCAACGAGTCCTTGCTCTTGATTTCAGTGCTGGCGCAGGCCACGCTGAAGGCCAACGGAAGATGAGGAAATACCCTTGAATTGAACAACAAGTGCACGAGCCTCACCCACGGCCGGTTATGCAAGGGCTCACGTCCCTCATCCCCAATCGTCAATTATCGATTTTTAGTATTAAATGATTTTAATTGAACCTTCAGAGATGCAGCGCCAAGACAATGTTGCCAAAGCTAACAATGGCGAGAAAGGGAAATTCATGAAAATGCCAATACCAAAGAGAACAAAACGAACTTGACTCTCTGATTCCGAACCGTATTATGGAATGGATGTATGGAAAAATGGAAGAAATGATTTGAAAATAACTTCGCATATCCTTTCACAGCTTTTCTCAGAAGGATCTTTCAAAGAGAACCTGAGGATGACTTATATATAATTAATTATAATTAACCAGATAGTGGTCCAAGTAGTTGGATAAACCCCCGTCTACGTGCGACTGCCGGACGACAGAGAGATCAAAGAAACTTCGTAACGTAGCGGTTGTGGACAAGTTATCGCCCAAGTTAACCCAGGTAACAATTGCTGTAAATGCTGCAGCGGCAACAACAACATGGGCAACTCACGAAACCACACTAGAACCCAAACTGAAGGTCGTTTCGAAGGAATTGTCAAAACCCACGCAAAGCAGACGCAGGACCGCGGCAGAGGCAAGAGGTGTGGTATTTGCTCTGATGTCCATGCTGGCCACCGTAGAGGACGGCTGTTGTGCCAAAACAAAAACAATTTTCAATGTTAAACACACATCCATACACGTTCAAGCATGACGACCATTATCATGTTCATGCGACTTTCGAACAGCTGTAAATACATATAAGTCTACATATATGTATATATGTATATATTGGACACAGCTACAATGCACAATGGGCCAATATTATTTGCAGATCTCCGCTGGAATCAAAATATTACAGACGCTATGTAAAAATTACGTAAAGAGTCCCACACCCACACCCACAGAGAGAGCAACGATTCGTCAGTTGCCAAGAGAGAAGAGAGAGAGAGAGGTGTTTGCGGCACTTGGACAAGATTTGACAAGAGCTTTTTTGCAGAAATTCGGCACTCTCTACCTCTCTTTCTCTTCCTGGCAAATGCCGGATGTCAAGTTGGTTTGGCGGCATTCAACGCCTCCAGGACATGGTAGGATGCGCAGCTCCGAGCTTTTCGGTGGAATGCCAGTTGCTATCGATGGGAAGGTGGGTGAAAGTTGGAAGGAACTGTCAAAGTCCATTTACCGAGTATAGATATAAGGAATGTGGCCGACGAGTCTGGCGAAACTCTCTCTTATATGCATATAGTTTTGTTTTTGTGTCTTTCGGAAATTCCTAATATTTTGCCATTGTTGCTTTTTGGTGTTGCTGTTGTTGTTGTGCCGCACGATTGGGGTGTGGGCGAGCAGTGAAAGAATTCGCCCAGGGAGCGCGGAAACCTCTAATGTTACATAAAAAATTATGTTTACAGGCCATAATCCGTGACAATTGCATCTGGGTGAAAGGAACGGAAGCAATTACTTTAAAATTAATGAAGGCGTTTGTTAGAAGAAGCTCTTTTTTCCACAAGAACGAAGGAGTGTTTTTAGGTTTGTTTTTAAAGCCTGAATCACGGATGCCGGTACATTTGATTAGATTGAATTATTTTATTCTTAAATACAAGTTTAAACCTTCAATCCATGTGTTTGAAATGAAAAGTGAACCCAGATCTCCTACATGTTCGCACATGTGTGAGTGGGGCCCGGTTAGTATTGGTTACGGTGTGGTGCGGTGCGGCGCCCACACCAACACCTCCGCAATCATTATACAGGCCCATTAGCAAGACACGCCGTTGGCTATTGGGAAGTGAGAGATGGTGGGGTCAATGGAGGAACGGAACAAATGACTTACATTGTATCAGCAATAGGATTCCGTCATATGTCTATGTAAATTCATCAATCATTCAATCCGCTCACTTCACAATCTACGCGGAAAAGAGTGAAAACCCAATCAAACAACACTTTTCTCCTTCGCTATTTCGTGCGATAGGGTCAATTCACAGAAAACTCTATAATCAACAATTGTATAATTGAACATGAATAATAAACTGGAAACCGTTCACATATCAAAAACCACGAACGAACAAACAAAGCGAACCCTTTTGAAGGCTTGCGGAAAGGAAGAATTTTCGCTAGTAGTTAATTTTACGGAGCAGGGTTCGAATTGATTTCGTATTATTACTAGTGGGATTCTGTTGTGGGCCGACACAGCGCGAACGTTTAGAGCGAGCGTTTGAGCACGTATGCGGTTTGCATTAAATTTGCTGTTTTCATGTAAACAGCAAATAATTTAATGTGGTTTTTGTGGAAATTTGTGAATTTGTCGTCGTAGAAGTGCGTGGCTGCCATCGCTGCCACCGGTGACCCAACTGTTACGATGACTGAATTTTCTGTACTGATTGAAAATTTTTCTCACAGCCCATAGGCGAGGAGTGGAGGCTTCTCTCCTTGATTGCTTCTTCATCCTCTTTTAGTTGCTGTTGTTGGTTTTTCTCCGATCCGTTGGTCATGGAAATGCTGAAAAGTGTCGAAACCGGAAGCTTTTCAGGTCCTGTAGCAAAAAGCTCATACAGCTCTCTTCGGTCGCATTTGACAGTTGCGGCAGATACGAGAAACAATGT